>JAUCBJ010006737.1:0-41272 GCA_032718475.1 Nemertoderma westbladi | reverse complement strand
CATTAATGTTTGTGCCCCTCATTAATGTTTGTATATCTCATTAATGTTTGTGTCCCTCATTAATATTTGTGTATCTCATTAATGTTTGTGCACCTCATTAATGTTTGTGTATCTCATTAATGTTTGTGTCCCCAATTAATGTTTGTGTACCTCATTAATGTTTGTGTATCTCATTAATGTTTGTGTACCTCATTAATGTTTGCGTATCTCATTAATGTTTGTGTCCCTCATTAATGTTCTGTATCTCATTAATGTTTGTGTATCTCATTAATGTTTGTGTACCTCATTAATGTTTGTGTATCTCATAATGTTTGTGTCCCTCATTAATGATTGTGTATCTCATTAATGTTTGTGTATCTCATTAATGTTTGTGTCCTTCATTAATGTTTGTGTATCTCATTAATGTTTGTGTCCCTCATTAATGTTTGTGTCCCTCATTAATGTTTGTGTCCCTCATTAATCATTGTATCCCTCGTTAATGTTTGTGCCCCTTATTAATGTGTGTCCCTCATTAATGTGTGTCCCTCATTAATGTTTGTGTCCCTCGTTAATGTGTGTGCCCCTTATTAATGTGTGTCCCTCATTAATGTGTGTCCCTCATTAATGTTTGTGTCCCTAATTAATGTTTTTGTCCCTTATTAATGTTTGTGTCCCTGATTAATGTTTGTATCCCTGATTAATGTTTGCGTCCCTCAGAAATGTTTGTGTTAAGGGGGGTGGATAGTAATTGGGTATACATTTTTGAGGTGCAAAGTTGAAACAGAACACTTAGATTGCTTACCTTCATATTTTAACATAATGTGTATATATGATCAACAATTTGAAAAATATAAAAAAAAACTAAAAATTTCAAATTTTTGCATTGTTTTTTCAAAAAATAGTGAAAATGGAAAAATTATTAATAACGTTTGTAATAATTATCAGAATCGGCCAAAATTTGGGTTGAAGCATACGAGGTATCTTACCAACAATTGCAACTGACAGAATTTTGATATTTGGTCTGGAAGTACAAAAAGCACCAAAACGCACCATTTTTGACCAAAAATAGTGAAAAACTGCACAAATTTGGCACACTTTTGAAAAAATAAAGAGTTTAAAGATAGATATAAAAAATTTGTCAGTTGTAATTGTTAAGAACCATATAAGCATGAATCCTGCCAAAAATCAGCTCCTTATCATAATTTTTGGCAACGCTATTAAATTTTTTGTTTCAAAAAAGTCATTCTGAGTAAATCAAGTTTAAAAATTATTTTTTTAATTTTTTAATTTTTTTGAAAATTTTTTTTTGTAAATTTTTTTTAATGTTTAAAATTTATTAGACAAATTTTAATAATCGGTTATTATTTAAACCAAAATTTTCGTTAATATCAATTTAATTATTTAATTAATTTATTATGCATTGAATCAAATAAAACTAAATAAAAAAATTATTCAATTATATGAAGGCACCAGATGAATACGATTTCGTGTCAGGAGCTTCCCATTTCTTTGATGGCCTACAAACACTGCTCTTTGCCTTTCTGTTTAGGTTAACAACCTCAGCTCTACCTGCGAGTTTACCCTCATCTTCCTCTATACCGAGTTTCTTTAGAATTATTTGCTCCGCCGAACATCCCCGATTATGTACTAATACAGCATAGGACACATGAAACATGACTGTTTTTAAGCCCACGAAGGATTCTTTTGAGAGCCGTGTCCACAACCGCGAATAAATTGACTCATTGCGGTTTTGTGTAAGGCCAGGAATGCAACGACCTATAATTTCAACATTTGTTAGACGTTGGTATACTGGCAAGATAAATTTCAAATTCTGCTTTATTGGGGTTTGTTTCTTGTAAGTGGGATCTTTGTTTTTATACTTACACCACTTGTCTTCCGGACAAAACTCGTGTTGCTTATCTAAATTATCCCCATGGTCAGAATAGTGATAAGCTGCAGCTATAATTTCTGTCCGGATCGTATTTATAAGTTTGGTCTTTCCCTCATCAGTAATGTTCGACATTTCAACTCCGGATATATTCTTTACAATCGTATTACGGTAATTATGACTGCAGCTGGTGACATCGGCCATCAGTCAACCCACCCTTCCCTCCTAGTTTATGAATCTTACGAGCATTGGCAAGACCAGTATACAGTCGTTTTGCAACGTGGTTGATGCATTCTCTCTTTACAATTGTAACATGTTCATCTTTGTATGGATCAGATTCCAGAAGAGACTTCATCACACTGCTATCACCGTCAGATACAACAGACTCATATACAAGATCATTAACAACAATTGATCGGTTGAACATTTTGACGGCTAAATGTGACTCCATGCCAGAACTTGATCCTGTGTAGTTGGCAGGCCCAATGAGAGATCGATGGCCCCTTGTCAACCATGTGCCATCAAAAGAGACACATGTGTGCCGTGAACCTTCCTTCATTGCACAATTTCGTGCGTTTCCACGAGCAAGTAATTCTGTTGCCATGGAGATGGTTTTAACATGGGCTCGCCAGGCTAAATTAACCACGGGAGATGGCAAAGACATTACTCTAGAGAAAGTTTCAGCATCGCCGTGGGTTCCACCAACACATAGCCACGCCAGCACCGAACGAATATTGACATCCGCCGTTTTCCTACCAGGTGTAGTAACCGTACCGGTAATGAGGTTGCTTGTACCTGTATTATAAGTCCATGCACAGAGATCGCATGAACCAATAAATGTTACATTATAACCGGCTTTGGCGGACTCTTTAACTGCAACAGTTCCATCACACGTCTTATTGTGAAGTTCCATAATAAGGTTTCTTATTATACTCGTGGCTACAATATTGTAACCATCCATGTGTCCCGCCGATGGTAGTACCGTAAGATTCGCCGCTATTTCCGATGGTTCCCTATGTTTAAGTTTAATCTCGACTTTCTGGATATCCTGTCGCATAATACCTCCCCTAAACCCCTCAATCTTTCGTCCTGTCAACCTTGGCATAGTTTAGAATAATCAAGTAAAAATTAATAATAAATCAATTGTCAATATTACACGGAAGTGCATACGATTCTGCCTGGGACTGCACCACCGGACACACATAACGCAAGACCACTATATAAAAATGTCATGGCTAGCTATTGACACTCGTGTTGAACAAAGCATATTATGTCACATGTATCGTATTAGTCGCGGCCTATCCCCACCATATCTCGAGAACTTAGTTATTTTCGACCCAACTGGAATTAACCTTCGTAGGAGCGAGAACCGAGCCGTAATCCCCTCACGCAGAACTGCTGTTGGGTGTGAAACGCTTTCATTCTTAGGCCCGAGTCTATGGAACTCCCTGCCCAATAAACTAAAAAGTAAAATATCCCTGGAGTCATTTAAACATGGGATCAAAAACCACTATTTGAATATGCGCTAACAACAGCATGATATGATACGTACATACTATGACATCCTAACTCCTAATTATTAGTGATATGATGCTAATTTATAACAGCTGTCTTAAAAACGGCCTGTGATATGGTGCTAATCAAAAACTCAGGGGCTAATAAAATGGCAGCTGGCTTTGAAATTAATACTCCATATCTCAAGAACCTGTGGCCTAGTGGTTGTAGTCTCGGCTTCCACCTCGAGGTCCCAGGTTCGAATCCGACACCACGCTGATGAGACCCAGTAAGGTCAAAACGCGTACGTGGTTTGGAGAGATATGAGATATTAATTTCAAGAAAAATTACGCGATTCTTAAATTTGTACACTACCCGGTTAAAAAGTACGCATGTGATGGGATTAGTCCTCCAATTGCGCCAATAAAAGATAAATTATTTTCGGTAAAATAAACTTATCATTCGAGGCAAAGACCCCTAGATCCCTTCCTATAATAAATGGTTTTTTATGCTATTTTAGTGAAAAGTGAGTCTGGGAGTCGTATATCTATTAGCTCATAGATCGATAACTATAAAAGATATGAATAAACCGTTTATATTTTTGAAATCCCCTTAAAATTGACTACTAAATGAGATCAAAAAACGATTTTCCAAATTTTGTTTCCAAATTACTACCCTAGACTAGCGACTTTACGAATCTGCCAATATCTATACGGATCATGCTATGTGCTTGATTCATCTGCACTGATCATAATACATTGTAAATCTGCTACGATCATAGAATGATCATACAAAATCTTTTAACAATTTACATATACAAAATATTGAAAAAATATATAATTATTGAATGTATGGTAGCAATTAGTTAAATATCAAAACCATTTTTACATTAAACATTATAATTATTGTCTTGGAAAGTAACAACATGGCTATTATATCTGCTATGATCAGACTACGATCAGGATAATATCAGGCCAGATAATGATGCTGCCCAAATTTTACAACACCAGAGGCAGAGGCCAATGATTATTATTTTTTTGCCGTATTTGACCGACCAGAGTACTCTCTTTCATAGCATTTTACATGAGATTACATATCATACGAAGATCTTTTCAGATCTTATCATGATCATATCATGATAATATCAAGTTAGAAATTATCAATCAATAATTAATTATAAATTATCAATTAATAGGTATAGAAACAAAGAAATTTATAAATATACTTCAATATGAATTATCTAATACGGTGGCCAAGTAGAGTAATTATATTAATTTATATGAATCTAATATAAATTTATTGATATTAATGCAAAGTTAAATTGGCTTATCTTAAAACCAAATTGAAATTTGTTCTGCTTAAGTTTTGACGGGATCCGAAAATCCCGGTTTATCCGGTGTCTAATCTACGCGTCCCCGCCGTGTGTGTGAAAAGAGTTCTGGATTGTTGATTGATCGTTGTATACAAATATAGGAGTATATTATAATCGGATAAGTTATAGCATAAACTGAATAATAATATAGTGTACCGGTAAAATGGTGATAATATTGCTGACAGTAGACGGAGATGGTGATTAGAGTTCCGGTACTGCCCTAACTAACTGACTTACTAAAGTGAATAAAAGATACAATAAATGGTAATATATTGCACTGGTTGGCCGTATTACGTTACTCAGTGGATGCCTTCCCCCCATTGGCTAATAACTCATTTCTCACCCTCCCATCTCTCTGGGAGTGTTTCCCCCTGCTGCTATCACTCTCTCCCTCCCGGAGGTGTAACCTCTGACCCCCGCTGTGTGTGTGTCCCTTTGGGGTTTGTCGCCCCGCTTATTGGGGTGATACAAGGTTGATTGGTAATCAACCTTGTACTCCCAATATTGCTTAAAGCCAACTTTGTGGGGTGGTTAGTGGAATTGAATTCGCTAACATAAGTATAATACCATTACCACACAATAGATATACAGATAGGGACAATAGGAAATGTTAGACAGTTAGGTGTGTAGGTGTTAGTTGTACAGTAGGATATGTAGGTAAGATGTGTTAAGTTAGTTCTACATCCCCCACTGCCATATCACCATAGTAACAATCCACAGTGCAAACAGAAGAATGCTTCATATTTTGCTTAATTATTGATTGGGAACTATTAAGATCTTTGCAGAACTTTGTTATATATCATTAATTCTGCAAAGATCTGCACTGATCTTACTAATCTTACCAATCCTGCAAAGATCTGCACTGATCGTTACCAACCCTGCTAAGATCATAGAACAAAGGTGCCAAGATCTTACCAAGACATATAAAGATCTTATGCTAAGATCAGTGCAGATTGGTGATGTTGCAAGTCTAGGGTATCCACCCCCCCCCCCCCCCCCCCCCTTAATTGTTTGTGCCCCTTAATGTGTGTCCCTCATTAATGTTAGTGTCCCTGATTATTATTTGTGTCCCTCATTATGTTTGTGTTCCCACATTAATGTTTGTGTCCTGGCCGCAATGCAAACCAGCATATAAATGATAAATTACGGGGTTTTGCCAGATTATTCTGATTTAAGAGGTTTGGCCAGGTGGACTGAATTTCATATACTTGAATTTACGGTGTTTTGCAAGCCAATTATTGACTTGTGGGGTACTGCCTCGAAGTGGGCATAAGTTACGGGGAACTGTCTTTGGCTTATAACTCAAAAATGGCTGGTAGAAAAGCTTCGGGGTTCTGCCAGACGAAAAAGCCGATATCGAATTACCAAAAAAGTCAAAAACATGAAAATCTAAAAAAAATCAACTTAGGGGTTCTCCCTTGAAAGTGACGAAAATACTGTAGCACTTACAATTCAGTAAGAACAATGTACCGGTTGGTTTGTATGGGTAAAGTTGATAATTGGATGGGGGGGGGGGGGGGTTGCCAACAGTACTCACAGCTGAGAGAGAGGTACCTAACATGTTGGGTGTAAAGGTGAAGGTGTTAATATTAGATCTGTCATATGTTTAGTGACGATTATTGCCAATATCGTTGTGTATTTAATGTCGTGGTTTTGATATAGAATTTCATCTCGGGTGCATTTTCTCCATTAAATGTCACCTCTTCGAGAGGATTATTAGTACTGATTATTGTATATTATTGTTTTTACGTTATTCGCAACGTGTTCGTGCAGTAACTTATATTGGTGAGAAATAGTAGGCCTAGTGCAGTATTGTTCTAGTAGTTATCAATATATTGCAAGTCAAACAGAACCTACTTATTTATGACACTGATTCCGGGTTCTACTACATATCCTCGACCGGCTACAGGTTGACCGACAGCAGGTTCCCTGAACGAAACCGGAGGTCTAGTGGGAAGTGAGGTAGGTTTTCTACTAGGGAAGCACCTGAGGATCGGATAAGGGTCTTTCGATATTCTGCGTTTACTGGAGGAGTTACCTTACAGCATGAACTCGAAAGTCAGATTATGACCTTCGGATACGTAAGGGCAAGGCATGGGCAGCGTTAAATAGACTGTCCAGTATTTAGAAGCCCCCTAGAATAAAACGGAACCTTAAGGTTATATTATTAATGGCAGTAGTAGTACCAGTAGGCCTACTTTTATATGGTAGTACATGCTGGGCTCTAACTGTAGAGGATACCAAATCTCTGGATGACACTTTCACAAGAATGCTGCGCCGAGTTTATTGTGTCAAGTACAATGAACACATTGAATACATGAATCTATACAATACAACATTGGGGGTGATTTAGTCTCACCTAGTGTGACGTTTGAACCGAACCGCCTCCGCTTTGCAGGACATTGCTTACGCCTTGAGGACCAGCCTGATCATAATCTTATGCTCTGGCGGCCTCATGGAGTGAATAAGCACGGTGGACATCCCAGGACTTTCTTGAGACGCCTCTTAAAGGATACTGACCTTGAAGATGCGGATGATCTAGCAAATGTCATTGGTGATAGGGAGTTGCGGCGGCGCAATTTTGTCAACAAGCCGGAACAACATTCCTAATATATATGTAATATATATATATATATATAATGCAGCTGCAATGCAGCATACCGATCGTAGTAGTAGTAGAGCCTGAACTACACTGGACGAGGAGGTTAGTAGGATAATAACCATCGCATGATAAGAATAAAATATAGGGTGATTCGTTTAGGGATTCCGAACTACCCGAACTCGACCGGAATCTACACAAAGTTAAGCACTTATCGAGCAGGGTATTCTGTATAATCGATTATTTTCGAGTTATAATGTCAGCTCTTTTCGTATGTGAAAGAGAAAATGGAAATATTCCGTCTAGGGACTTGCAATTAATATGAAATAAATGCGATATTGAGTAAAAGTAAAAGAGTGCTATTGATGACTTGTCTATCGTCATTATTGATAAATATCAGTGGCTGTATATTTGTGATTGTGGATTGGGATGGTTGGCCCGGTTTTCTGTTCGTCTACTATTTTTTTTCCATTTTCGCACCCTTCCCCCTATACTACAGTCGCTATCCTGCTTCTGGTTTCCTTACCAGAATTCCCCCCCTCCTCTTATTATCTCAGAATATCGGGGTCGTTAATTAAGGTAAAATTAAGGATAATTAAACTGCACTGTATGGGCATTCGTGCCATTTGCCGGATGCAAGGTTTATTTCATTAATTACAGTAAAAATAGATAATTGTAGTAGATAAATAACTGTTTGTTTACAAAAATAAAGTAACAAATTTATTCTTAATTTTTACCTTCTCGCTCGAATACTGTATACCTCAAAATCGGGAGAAAAATTTGTACTTTTTTCCTTTTGGAAAAAAGTAACTCATAGGATTGCATACTGGCAAAAAATTAAAATATATCTATTCATTGTACGTTAAATAAAATATGATCTATTTACCGTTCATCCGATTTGGCACCAATGTCTAATTAAATAATACTACCTACTTAGGGGTGCATTAATGTATGCCAAAATTAAGAATTTTAAAAAATTATTGTCTGTTCGTGAATATACTGTATGTATTAGATATAATACATGAAGTAGCCTACATTAATCCGTGTATATACTGAGTCCGTGTAGGCCTAAATACGGCTGAAGTACAGCAGAAGTACGCCCGAAGTACAACCGAAGTACGCCCGAAGTACAACCGAAGTACAGCCGAAGTACGCCCGAACAGCGGTATTAGAAAAAGTAATTCTTCTCCCGAAATGTTTTCCTTTTCGAAGAATATTACTGTATCTTATTTGTATTTTTATGCTTTAAATTTTCACAATTTTGATCTATAGCTGTTTGATATTTACCATGTTGAATCACTCCATAAAATGTGTGTGTCGCAACAATCACGAATAATCGATATGTAATAATAACTTCATTAAGAAACTACTGTACAGTAGTTAGTTATTTAGTTTTATTGTATATAGTATTATATACTCGGTTGGTTTAATCTTCCCTATGATTTCTCCCTACTCACCTGGAGGATGGCAACTGTACACCCCTTTAGTGTTGTTGCAAATAATCTTAGCATCATCTCCAATTAGACACATACTAGCTATAACAGTCGCTTTTTTGCCGTCTTTTGCTGTCATAATGTCGACATGTTTCTATAAAAAATAATAAGCGATTGTATTTTAAGCCAGGAATAATAATCACTTGCACTCATACTCTTTTTTTAAGCAGCATGGCATCTCAATGTGCAGCAGCAATGTAGCGTATAGCAGGTCGATTATAGTAGTACAGTTATAGTAGTACTGTACAAAGATGGATTTAAACCCCTCCTATGGGTATTTATTAATAAAAGTAAAAGTAAAAAAAGGTCATAACATAGGTAATTCGTTAATTCTGAGTTTGATAATTCTGAAGCTAAACTGGTTTCAAGGTCACAGATCACGATACAACTCGATAAAAATCCTTCGTGGTAACGCAACTAACGTTTTTAGTGCTTGTCTGTTGGAACGAAAAATACAAGTCATAAATTTTCAAATGGCAAAAATTGAATTTGGTTGAATAAAACGATATTTTTAAATGTCATATGCGCGATCAGCAACCCAGAAAACCCCTAATTTCATAAAATCAGGTTGATTTTATATTATAAAATTTGAATTACTTGTATTTTTCGTTCCTCATTGACTCGTATCCAGAAATGCCCTAATCAGAAAGATACGATATATAGTATTTATTTTCATATTCGTAATAGCATCCAAAAAACCCATAGTAATAAAATCAATTTGATTTTGTGGTGATTTTTCATTATCATATACGCGCTCTACTTGTTTTTTTCGTGGTGGCACCACGAAAAAAGGTGGCACATCCAAAATGACATTATCTCGAATGAAATATTCCAGGTGGTACATCCAAAATGACCAAAAATTATCTCGAATGTAATATTTGAGTTCTATAATCGTAATCAACATCCTAAAAACCCCTTTACACAGCAAATAAATTAATTTTAGTTAGCCATAAAAACTTTTGTAAATTTTAACATGAAAAATACTGAAGGTGGGTGCCATAAAGGGACCAAAGCACGAAAACTAACATAGATATATAAATGGCGTTTTCTCTGTTTTCCACATTAAATTTTAGGAAAAGTTACAAAGTCTCGGTTTTCCCAACAAATCTTTTTCGCGTTATTTGGCGCCAGGTGCCAGGCATATGTGAAATTCATAAACTCTAATAAATTAATAATCCGAAAAGTCCCGGGCACTGTGCGCAAAAACCGGAATAACAGAAAGTTAAAATTAATTGTGAATTTTAATGACGAATAAACACAAAATCGCCACTCACTATGCTTTTAGAGGGGGCCAGTTTCCCAGAATTTAATTCAGAGTTGGCACCAGGTAGACCTGTTGACACTATGCATTGTGAGGACCCGACAAACCCCGAAGTTAAACCACTTGACTTGCCTTAGGACCAACCCCGTAATTGATTGCAAGGGGTAAGCGGTATGCGGAGCGGAAAGGTCAACGTAGTACCAACCAGACAGAGTGATATGCAGTATCACTGCTGCATTCTCTCACCGACTGACAGACACCCAATGGACAGCCAAGCGGAGCCAGTCAGCGTATCATCATCATCATCATCCGGCTTTAGATGCCACCGGCGGCTTTAATGTTAAAACAATAACAGACAGACTAAACGCGCACATATATATGGTAAGATACGGTATACAGTATAAGCGTTTGCATAATTTAATAAACATTAAATGTATAAAAGAATAATCCCCTTAAAGCCAGCAACTAAAATATATACCATTATTTAAGACACGCCGATATACCGAAGACTCGACAACAATCCCTACCCGCTGCGACTGCACCAGCCGTAATAAATCAAATGACACAGCCGCCAGCGCCAGCCTACTCCGACTCCCGCCCCCCCGCCTAGGCAACATCGGTCTTTTACACAGGGCGAGAACCAGGGACACACGAGCGCCAGTTCTCGCTATAATAATCCATAACACATTGCCGTTTGAGAATGTAGTTGTTAGCGTCTGCGTTGTTCATTGTAGACCAAATGTAAAGAGTATTGAACCAATCTCGGAAGGATAAATCACTAATAGAACTATTATCTTTACTCAATATCGCTTTTATGTCATATTTATTGCTTCTAGCATCTAAAGCTTCTATAGCTTCTAAACTGGGGTATCCCATACGAACAGAACCGACTTTATAATCCGCAAATAGTTGGTCATACAAATACCCTGATAAGTGTTTCACTAACAAGTTACTGAATAAATATTTTATTCTAGGATTATCGCAATTAAAGGCTGAGTAAATTAAGCGTAGTTGAGCTGCATGAATTCTAGTGTTAAGGTGCTCTTCCTCGAACAGAGAATACAACATTTCGTTAGAAATATAAGAGCCCAAACCTAGGATTGACCGCATCGCCCTTCGCTAGATTATTCCAAGAGAGTCAAACATATCTGTTGGGATAGGGGACGCACCATATAAAGCAGATGGAGCACATACAACGTTCCATATCAGCTTAGTTATGTAAAAGGGGACAGAGTCTAGGCCTAGTCCTCGCGTTCGCAGCTTTGATACATTAACCCAGATTCGTTTTACAAAGTGATCTTTAATGTACGACTCGAGACCCGCAAGTGGTAAGTAAACCTAGGAATGTGCAGTGATTTGCCTTTTGTACGGCTCTTCCATCTTTTAGGTATACCCTGTGGGGCGAGCCACGAAGTGAGTGAGCCTTAGCGTAGTGGTACCATTAATCAACCTGTGGGGCGAGCCACGAAGTGAGTGAGCCTTAGCGTAGTGGTACCATTAATCAACCTGTGGGGCGAGCCACGAAGTGAGTGAGCCTTAGCGTAGTGGTACCATTAATCAACCTGTCGTTCTGTCGTTCTGTCGTTCTGTCGTTCTGTCGCGTCCAATTTTAAACGTTAATAACTCAGCCAATCTTTGATGAAATCTATCCAATCTTGGTACACATGTTGTTTGGCAAAAGTTTAGAAATTTTCCAAGTAGAATTTCCGTGTGGCCTTCGAGAAGCTAAGATAATAGCAGTTAATTAGTTAATTAAGTTGATTACGGTAAAAACCTTTTTTTTTCAAAATTTTCAACCTGCCTTTTAAAGGAAATTAATTGTTTTACAGTATAAGATTTAAATAATTATACTTAAAAATTATACAGATGTAATCCACATACGCCATTCTATTATAGTTTTTAATTAGTTCAAGTGATTTGCTTTATTAATTGTGTCTTTAATTGATCTAAAGTAATTAAAACGTCATAAAAAATTGATTCTCATTAAATACTGCTCATTTATTGGCTAACATGCTGGTACGATGGAAGGATGTGTGTGTAAGGCAGCTATTTGCTGGGAATGATTATTGGTCAAGTCTCTGCTGGTGTGGAGCTAGCTGGCTTGGAGTTGTGGCTGTAGACTAACCAGAGAGGAATTGTACTGTAATAGGCAACCAGTATTGCTATTCCAGCCAAGACATCATTCTTGAAATCCAACATCCCAACATCCTTCCTGTATTGACTCTACTATAAGTGTTGTATTGCTATCTCAGGTAAATGACAGATATAATAACATAAATACAATCCATGGCATGGCTGTTGTGTAGGCTTCTGAAATAGTTTATTCCACAATGTATATGTCTGGTTATTTTTTAATTGAATTTTTGCAAAGTAGTAAAATTAATGTTCTTAAAAATAATATTATTATTTTATATGTAACCTAGGAAATTAGCTACATTTTTTCGCTGCAGCTTTAAGAGTGTACATTGATTTAATATTATTTCAATACCCATATTACTACATCGGCATAAGATGCGTTGGCGTTGTATCACACATCTCCACATATCACACATCTCCACATAGATGTATCAACAGTTACTCGCACAGTTTCGAAACTTCGCATAGTTATAACTGTATAAAGATCGTCAGTCTGCGTTTAGGAAAAATATTTTATGACAAAACAGGACAAGCGACGAGCGCAACGAGGCATATAATGAAGACGAGTACTGCGTTGACTAAATTGTTATATAAACCACCTGGCTTCACATATTGATCGCATCCCTAGTTATTATTATTATAAAGATCGTCCTAGTCTGCGTTTAAGAAATATATTTAAATACAAAACAGGACGAACGCAAAGAGGCTTATAATGAAAACGAGTACTGCGTTTATTATATTCCTATAAACCACCTGGCTTTGCATATTTAACGTGCGATTGGAAATAAGTTCGTGCTACCCTTCCGTGGGTGGTAGATGTCCCGGTTATGTATTGGTGGTTGGGAAGGGTGGGGGGGGGATTAAAAGGGGTGAACACGTACTGTCCGCCTTTCTTTGATTGATTGGTGGTGTGGGTAAATTTCTCAAAACCTGATTTTGTGATACAGTCGCTCAATTTTAATTTGTATCTAATAACTGGGCCTCGTGCTGCGCGAAGGCCCCACGAACGTGTCGTTCTGTCGTTCTGTCGTTCTGTCGTTCTGTCGTTCTGTCGCGTCAAATTTTAAACGTTAATAACTCAGCCAATCTTTGATGAAATCTATCCAAACTTGGTACACATGTTGTTTGGCAAAAGTTTAGAAATTTTCCAAGTAGAATTTCCGTGTGGCCTTCGAGAAGCTAAGATAATAGCAGTTAATTAGTTAATTAAGTTGATTACGGTAAAAACACCATTTTCAACCTGCCTTTTAAAGGAAATTAATTGTTTTACAGTATAAGATTTAAATAATTATACTTAAAAATTATACAGATGTAATCCACATACGCCATTCTATTATAGTTTTTAATTAGTTCAAGTGATTTGCTTTATTAATTGTGTCTTTAATTGATCTAAAGTAATTAAAACGTCATAAAAAATTGATTCTCATTAAATACTGCTCATTTATTGGCTAACATGCTGGTACAATGGAAGGATGTGTGTGTAAGGCAGCAATTTGCTGGGAATGATTATTGGTCAAGTCTCTGCTGGTGTGGAGCTAGCTGGCTTGGAGTTGTGGCTGTAGACTAACCAGAGAGGAATTGTACTGTAATAGGCAACCAGTATTGCTATTCCAGCCCAGACATCATTCTTGAAATCCAACATCCCAACATCCTTCCTGTATTGACTCTACTATAAGTGTTGTATTGCTATCTCAGGTAAATGACAGATATAATAACATAAATACAATCCATGGCATGGCTGTTGTGTAGGCTTATCTGAAATAGTTTATTCCACAATGTATTTGTCTGGTTATTTTTTAATTGAATTTTTGCAAAGTAGTAAAATTAATGTTCTTAAAAATAATATTATTATTTTATATGTAACCTAGGAAATTAGCTACATTTTTTCGCTGCAGCTTTAAGAGTGTACATTGATTTAATATTATTTCAATACCCATATTACTACATCGGCATAAGATGCATTGGCGTTGTATCACACATCTCCACATATCACACATCTCCACATAGATGTATCAACAGTTACTCGCACAGTTTCGAAACTTCGCATAGTTATAACTGTATAAAGATCGTCAGTCTGCGTTTAGGAAAAATATTTTATGACAAAACAGGACAAGCGACGAGCGCAACGAGGCATATAATGAAGACGAGTACTGCGTTGACTAAATTGTTATATAAACCACCTGGCTTCACATATTTATCGCATCCCTAGTTATTATTATTATAAAGATCGTCCTAGCCTGCGTTTAAGAAATATATTTAAATACAAAACAGGACGAACGCAAAGAGGCTTATAATGAAAACGAGTACTGCGTTTATTATATTCCTATAAACCACCTGGCTTTGCATATTTAACGTGCGATTGGAAATAAGTTCGTGCTACCCTTCCGTGGGTGGTAGATGTCCCGGTTATGTATTGGTGGTTGGGAAGGGTGGGGGGGGGGGGGATTAAAAGGGGTGAACACGTACTGTCTTTCTTTGATTGATTGGTGGTGTGGGTAAATTTCTCAAAACCTGATTTTGTGATACAGTCGCTCAATTTTAATTTGTATCTAATAACTGGGCCTCGTGCTGCGCGAAGGCCCCACGAACGTGTCATTCTGTGGGGCGAGCCACGAAGTGAGTGAGCCTTAGCGTAGTGGTACCATTAATCAACCTGTCGTTCTGTCGTTCTGTCGTTCTGTCGTTCTGTCGTTCTGTCGCGTCCAATTTTAAACGTTAATAACTCAGCCAATCTTTGTTGAAATCTATCCAAACTTGGTACACATGTTGTTTGGCAAAAGTTTAGAAATTTTCCAAGTAGAATTTCCGTGTGGCCTTCGAGAAGCTAAGATAATAGCAGTTAATTAGTTAATTAAGTTGATTACGGTAAAAACACCATTTTCAACCTGCCTTTTAAAGGAAATTAATTGTTTTACAGTATAAGATTTAAATAATTATACTTAAAAATTATACAGATGTAATCCACATACACCATTCTATTATAGTTTTTAATTAGTTCAAGTGATTTGCTTTATTAATTGTGTCTTTAATTGATCTAAAGTAATTAAAACGTCATAAAAAATTGATTCTCATTAAATACTGCTCATTTATTGGCTAACATGCTGGTACGATGGAAGGATGTGTGTGTAAGGCAGCTAGTTGCTGGGAATGATTATTGGTCAAGTCTCTGCTGGTGTGGAACTAGCTGGCTTGGAGTTGTGGCTGTAGACTAACCAGAGAAGAATTGTAATAGGCAACCAGTATTGCTATTCCAGCCCAGACATCATTCTTTAAATCCAACCAACATCCCAACATCCTTCCTGTATTGACTCTACTATAAGTGTTGTATTGCTTGCTATCTCAGGTAAATGACAGATATAATAACATAAATACCATCCATGGCATGGCTGTTGTAGGCTTCTGAAATAGTTTATTCCACAATGTATATGTCTGGTTATTTTTTAATTGAATTTTTGCAAAGTAGTAAAATTAATGTTCTTAAAAATAATATTATTATTTTATATGTAACCTAGGAAATTAGCTACATTTTTTCGCTACAGCTTTAAGAGTGTACATTGATTTAATATTATTTCAATACCCATATTACTACATCGGCATAACATGCGTTGGCGTTGTATCACACATCTCCACATCACACATCTCCACATAGATGTATCAACAGTTACTCGCACAGTTTCGAAACTTCGCATAGTTATAACTGTATAAAGATCGTCAGTCTGCGTTTAGGAAAAATATTTTATGACAAAACAGGACAAGCGACGAGCGCAACGAGGCATATAATGAAGACGAGTACTGCGTTGACTAAATTATTATATAAACCACCTGGCTTCACATATTGATCGCATCCCTAGTTATTATTATTATAAAGATCGTCCTAGCCTGCGTTTGTGTAAGGTCAGGTCAGGTATTCTAGGTCATTGATCAAGAAAACTTGCCACCTCCATGCAGCATAAAGGAGGTGCCACCTGTAGCTGCATAGACCCTCTTACTAGGGCAAATCTGGTCCTGTAACTAGGACCCCCTTCGTTCTGGGATAAGGACGCCCTTGGTCCTGGATTAAGGACCCATATACTTGGCTGCAGGGGTATATGGCCTGACCAGGCAGATGGTGATCTACCAATGGCTGGTTAGGAGTAGAGTGTTCTCATGTCCACTCTGAGGGCACTTCACTGCGACCTGCACCTGGCAGCAAGGGTACAGGGCATGACCCAGCAGATGAGCTGCAACAGCCAATGGTGGGTCATGTACGCCAGAGTAGATATGGGTGATGGGCCTCATATCTGACTCCATTGCGACACCCACCCTGTGGAATGGCAAAGCAGGGTGTGGTATTTGCCCCGAGAGCTGACTCGGCAAAAAAGCACCCCCCAACCCCCACTATGGATTACATTAGCAATGCGGAGGTCCGGCCACTAGAGGCCAGTGGAATTACCGGACATAATCGGCCTCACAGGCGTCAGTTAACTCCTGACCGGCTGCCTGTCTCACCCCCTACTGGAGAGAGAGCAGCCAACAATTATTTGAGTCCCTTTCCTGATGACCTTTCTGGCCCAAACCCTGGGTCACCAGGGAGGCCAGATTGTGATGGGGAGAGGGATTCTGGAGTTGGAGGCTACTCTCATGTTCCACCCCGACCAACAAAGCCATTGGTGAATCTGAGGCAAGTCACTAGACTAGCCTCAGTAAACACCCTAACACTTGCGTCCCCAATGCGACAAGGTGAGCTGACTGCCTTGGCAGATAAGCTTTCTCTTAGCGCAGTGGGTGTTCAAGAGCACCGAATGCAGACTGGACAGACTGATGAGGTTCTGATTAAGGACATGGGGGGCGGTTGGCGACTCGCCCTCGCGTCAGCAGATGATAGTGGCAATGGTGGAATTGGTCTATTGATGAATCCAACTGCACATGCAGCATTGGACAAAATAGACCAAATCTCTAACCGCATCATCCGTTGCCACTTCTCATGTTCTGGAAGACTGGCTAAGAAGTTTCCTAAGGTGGTTCTGATTGTGTGCTACTCTCCAACTAGTGTTGCCCCTGTAGAGGAGGTGGAAAATTTCTACCACAATCTACAAGCAGCAACTGATGGAGTGGATCAGCATGCATTCTTAACATTCCTGGGAGACTTTAATGCAAGTCTGCATCAATCACCTACATCGCCCTGGGTCTATAGCAATAGTGTTAACCGAAATTCTGTCCATCTTCAGGATTTTATCTCTGGAAATGGATTGTTTTCGGCTGGAACCCAGTTCAAGAAGCGAACTGGAAAGCTATGGACTCATAGTGGACCCAGTGGTCACAAGTCCCAGATAGACCATATTCTGTTTCGTAGGAAATACAGGAGCTCTATACAAGACTGTAATGCATTTACACTTCGACCCTTCTCCAGTGATCACCGCCTTATTGTGGCCAAGGTAAGACTTAGTCTGTGTGCTAGCAGAACAACGAAATCTGCCTTGCCAAGGCATGACTGGTCCTCTCTGTTGCAACAGCCAAGTGTGAGATCCAGCTTCACACTACAGCTGAGCAACAGGTATGAGGCTCTTGCCTCTGAGGCGGCAGATCACTGTGAGGGCTATACTGCCTTTACAGAAGCAGTTAAGTTAGCAGCTGCAGAAACAGTTCCTGTATACCCTCGAAACAGGAAAAGGGCCCCCTGGACTGACAACAAAATTCAGAAGTGCCGAAATGACCTTCATAAGGCGCAGAAAGAGTCCCGACTCAAACAGACTACAGCGGCCAAGAATGCAGTTAAAGCTGCATCTAGGTCCCTGAACAGGCAGTACTCTGTTAATCTACAGGAGCTAATAAACCAACAGGTTGATGCCATCAATGATGCTGACGACAGCAGGCAATCATCCCAGGCATGGAAATCGATCAATCTGCTTACTGGGCGGAAAAGCCAACCAACCACGAAGGTTAAGGCTGAATCACCAGCCGATCGCCTCAATGGTTGGAAAGCCCACTTTGAAAAGCTCCTCAATAATGACAGGGTATTGCCTGATAACTTTATAGAAATAAAAGTGTCTGAGTCTGTACTCCCAGATATTCCCATTGGCGATATCTCCTTTGCAGAAGTGAAGGCTGCTGCAAAGAGCATTAAGACCAATCGTGCCAGTGGAATAGATGGTGTTCCCCCTGAGGTCTTTAAAATACCTGAGTGTTTAAAGCTCATCTATCCCATCATAGTAGACATGTACCGTACAACAAGAGTCCCACAAGAAATGAAAACAAATAAGTTGGTGCCAGTTCCCAAGAAGGGCAACCTAACACTCTATGGTTCTTTTCGGGGAATCTCATTGATCTCGATTGCTGCAAAACTATACAATAGAATTCTATTAAATCGCATCAGGGATCCCATTGAGAGACTGCTACGTGGAAATCAGAATGGGTTCCGTAAAGGTCGTGGGACCATGGAGCCCATTTTGGCACTTAGAAGGATAATTGAAGAGTTATCAAAAAAGAAAGACAGGCATCTGGCTGTTATCTTTGTTGACTTCTTCAAGGCCTTTGATTCAGTCTCTCGCTCACGTATGTTCAGCATACTTTCATTATATGGGATTCCTGATGAAATTATTGCAGCAATCAGATCAGTATACGATGGTTCGACAACATTTGTGTCTACTGTTGACGGTGACACAGAACCATTTGAAGTGTTATGGGGCGTCCTCCAAGGAGACACACTTGCACCATTCTTGTTCATTATTGTGGTTGACTATGTTCTACGCATGTCCTTAGATCATCATAATGATGATGGGGTGATGATAACTCCACCTACTGGCTCCAGAAGTCGAGGAAATCCTGCCAAGTACCTAACTGATCTAGACTTTGCTGATGACTTAGGAGTACTCTCAGAATCATTAGAGGGAGCCCAGCGGCTCCTCAGCTCATTAGAACATGCTGCTTCTAGTGTTGGTCTTTTTATTAACTCCAGAAAGACCAAAATTCTGACAGTTAACTTTGAAAGTCCTCAGCAAGTCTCTGATCGGATGAGCATAAGCTCAAAGGATGGTATGCTTGAGCATGTGGACGACTTCTGTTACCTGGGATCATGGATCCGGAAGTCAGGTGAGGACCTTCGAATACGTAAGGGAAAGGCATGGGCAGCCTTGAATAGGCTTTCCAGGATTTGGAAGTCACCTAGAATTAATCGGAAACTTAAGGTCCGATTATTTAGAGCAGCAGTAGTTCCAGTACTCCTCTACGGGAGTCCGTGCTGGGCTCTAACTGCTGAGGACACCAAATCTCTGGATGGCACATTCACAAGAATGCTACGCCGGGTACATTGTGTCAAGTACAATGCACACATCTCCAACCAGACACTATATAACATTGGAGGTGTCTCATTGGTTCCCCCAAGCTTGACAATAGAACAAAATCGCCTCCGCTTTGCAGGACATTGCTTTCGCCGTGAGGACCAGCCAGTGCATAATCTTGTACTTTGGCAGCCTCATGGAGTGAATAAGCATGGTGGACAGCCCATGACTTTCTTGAGACGCATCTTAAAGGACACTGGCCTTAAAGATGCGGATGATCTAGCAAATGTCATGGGTGATAGGGAGTTGTGGCGGTGCAATTTTGTTGACAAGCCGGCACAGCATTCTTAAAAATGCAGCTGCAATGCAGCATGCCGATCCTAGTAGTAGTAGCCTGCGTTTAAGAAATATATTTAAATACAAAACAGGACGAACGCAAAGAGGCTTATAATGAAAACGAGTACTGCGTTTATTATATTCCTATAAACCACCTGGCTTTGCATATTTAACGTGCGATTGGAAATAAGTTCGTGCTACCCTTCCGTGGGTGGTAGATGTCCCGGTTATGTATTGGTGGTTGGGAAGGGTGGGGGGGGGGGATTAAAAGGGGTGAACACGTACTGTCCGCCTTTCTTTGATTGATTGGTGGTGTGGGTAAATTTCTCAAAACCTGATTTTGTGATACAGTCGCTCAATTTTAATTTGTATCTAATAACTGGGCCTCGTGCTGCGCGAAGGCCCCACGAACGTGTCGTTCTGTCGTTCTGTCGTTCTGTTGTTCTGTCGTTCTGTCGTTCTGTCGTTCTGTCGCGTCCAATTTTAAACGTTAATAACTCAGCCAATCTTTGATGAAATCTATCCAAACTTGGTACACATGTTGTTTGGCAAAAGTTTAGAAATTTTCCAAGTAGAATTTCCGTGTGGCCTTCGAGAAGCTAAGATAATAGCAGTTAATTAGTTAATTAAGTTGATTACGGTAAAAACACCATTTTCAACCTGCCTGTTAAAGGAAATTAATTGTTTTACAGTATAAGATTTAAATAATTATACTTAAAAATTATACAGATGTAATCCACATACGCCATTCTATTATAGTTTTTAATTAGTTCAAGTGATTTGCTTTATTAATTGTGTCTTTAATTGATCTAAAGTAATTAAAACGTCATAAAAAATTGATTCTCATTAAATACTGCTCATTTATTGGCTAACATGCTGGTACGATGGAAGGATGTGTGTGTAAGGCAGCTAGTTGCTGGGAATGATTATTGGTCAAGTCTCTGCTAGTGTGGAGCTAGCTTGGAGTTGTGGCTGTAGACTAACCAGAGAGAAATTGTAATAGGCAACCAGTATTGCTATTCCAGCCCAGGCAGCATTCCAACATCCTTCCTGTATTGACTCTACTATAAGTGTTGTATTGCTATCTCAGGTAAATGACAGATATAATAACATAAATACCATCCATGGCATGGCTGTTGTGTAGGCTTATCTGAAATAGTTTATTCCACAATGTATATGTCTGGTTATTTTTTAATTGAATTTTTGCAAAGTAGTAAAATTAATGTTCTTAAAAATAATATTATTATTTTAGATGTAACCTAGGAAATTAGCTACATTTTTTCGCTGCAGCTTTAAGAGTGAACATTGATTTAATATTATTTCAATACCCATATTACTACATCGGCATAAGATGCGTTGGCGTTGTATCACACATCTCCACATATCACACATCTCCACATAGATGTATCGCACAGTTTCGAAACTTCGCATAGTTATAACTGTATAAAGATCGTCAGTCTGCGTTTAGGAAAAATATTTTATGACAAAACAGGACAAGCGACGAGCGCAACGAGGCATATAATGAAGACGAGTACCTCGTTGACTAAATTATTATATAAACCACCTGGCTTCACATATTGATCGCATCCCTAGTTATTATTATTATAAATATCGTCAGCCTGCGTTTAAGAAATATATTTAAATACAAAACAGGACGAATGCAAAGAGGCTTATACAGTAATGAAAACGAGTACTGCGTTTATTATATTCCTATAAACCACCTGGCTTTGCATATTTAACGTGCGATTGGAAATAAGTTCGTGCTACCCTTCCGTGGGTGGTAGATGTCCCGGTTATGTATTGGTGGTTGGGAAGGTTGGGGGGGGGGGGGATTAAAAGGGGTGAACACGTACTGTCCCCCTTTCTTTGATTGATTGGTGGTGTGGGTAAATTTCTCAAAACCTGATTTTGTGATACAGTCGCTCAATTTTAATTTGTATCTAATAACTGGGCCTCGTGCTGCGCGAAGGCCCCACGAACGTGTCACATTTATCCGTCTGTTTGCCCCATATTATTTCATTACATTTCAGAGTGCTTGTTATTAACCAAGATTTTTTTATAGTTCAGTTGCAATTTGTGCTGTATGAAATAGTTTTCGCATATCAATAGGATTTCTTGAATGTCACTCTTCAAGTTTACGAGGAGTAATATGTAATCCGCATATGATATCGCAGGATAGGGAGTCTTGTTGATATACAGACCTTTACCTGATTAATCAAGCTTGTTGAACAGATCTGCTAGATAAATGTTGAGTAACATAGGGGATAGGACACCCCCCTGTCTCACCTCGCAGTTTAAACTTATAGGTTCTCTGGTTATAATATTATTAAATTAGATATAAAGCGGTAGGCTATTGCCATAAGCAAAGTATAGCATATAGGTATGTATTAGGGGTCTACACTGGCTGAATATTATAATGAAACGCTGAATATGGTGAACGTTTTCGCCCTACCGGGCTACGTCAGACCTATTATATTAATAAAGTATAATGGAGTAATTAAATTCAATTCGAAATTCCCGCCACCTAAATAAAGCACTAATATAGAATAGATAGTTCTAAGTCCTGTATGTAATAATAATATTATACTGTATAAACAAAGTCCAAAACCAAAGTCAAAAACAAAGTCAAAAAACAAAAAAAGTCTCCAGAGTAAAATAGATTTTTATCCAAACTTACATAACGTAAAAAACTAATACTGTCTCTAAGTAACTCTCGTACTATTATTATAAAAAAACCAAAAACCCCAAAACGCTCAGTTTCTACTCAGTATACTGTAATAAGTAGGGAAATATACAGTAAAACACATATTAGCGACCCCCATATGTGTAATATCCATTCCCTCCAAAGCCCAAATTCCAAAATTCCCCCGTACATATATAGTCCAAAGGTAGTGAAACATAAAACAGCTCAAAGCGATCCTTAGTTAATTAAGATAAAACTATAGCATCTATTGTATAGATTATAGTTAGGTTAATGAATAAGTGCGCTGTGAGTAATAAGTGAATAATGAAAATATGCGCGCTGCAAAAACATTCAATATGCGCGCTGCTCGTTAAGTAAGTTAGATTAAAGTTAGGTTAATGAATAAGTCTAACTGTAGATTATGCAATGTATAAGTTTAAGTGAAAAATAAGTAATATTGAAAGTAATGCATAAAACAACAGATTAAGACAAACCAAAAAACATGAAATATGCGCGCTGCTCGTTAAGTAAGTTAGGTTCAAGTTAGGTTAATGAGTAAGTCAGTCTAACTGTAGATTATGCAATGTATAAGTTTAAATGAAAAATAAGTAATATTGAAACAAATACATAAAACAACAGATTAAGACCAACCAAAAACATTCAATATGCGCGCTGCTCGTTAAGTAAGTTAGATTAAAGTTAGGTTAATGAATAAGTCTAACTGTAGATTATGCAATGTATAAGTTTAAGTGAAAAATAAGTAATATTGAAAATAATGCATAAAACAACAGATTAAGACCAACCAAAAACATTCAATATGCGCGCTGCTCGTTAAGTAAGTTATATTAAAGTTAGGTTAATGTATAAGTCTAACTGTAGATTATGCAATGTATAAGTTTAAGTGAAAAATAAGTAATATTGGAAATAATGCATAAAACAACAGATTAAGACAACCAAAAACATTCAATATGCGCGCTGCTCGTTAAGTAAGTTAGATTAAAGTTAGGTTAATTAATAAGTCTAACCGTAGATTATGCAATGTATAAGTTTAAGTGAAAAATAAGTAATATTGAAAACATTCAATATGCGCGCTGCTCGTTAAGTAAGTTAGATTAAAGTTAGGTTAATGAGTAAGTCTAACTGTAGATTGTGCAATGTATAAGTTTAAGTGAAAAATAAGTAATATTGAAAATAATGCATAAAACAACAGATTAAGACCAACCAAAAACATTCAATATGCGCGCTGCTCGTTAAGTAAGTTAGATTAAAGTTAGGTTAATGAGTAAGTCTAACTGTAGATTATGCAATGTATAAGTTTAAGTGAAAAATAGGTAATATTGAAACAAATGCATAAAACAACAGATTAAGACCAACCAAAAACATTCAATATGCGCGCTGCTCATTAAGTAAGTTAGATTAAAGTTAGGTTAATGAGTAAGTCTAACTGTAGATTGTGCAATGTATAAGTTTAAGTGAAAAATAAGTAATATTGAAAATAATGCATAAAACAACAGATTAAGACCAACCAAAAACATTCAATATGCGCGCTGCTCGTTAAGTAAGTTAGATTAAAGTTAGGTTAATGAGTAAGTCTAACTGTAGATTGTGCAATGTATAAGTTTAAGTGAAAAATAAGTAATATTGAAAATAATGCATAAAACAACAGATTTCATTCAAAAACATTCAATATGCGCGCTGCTCGTTAAGTAAGTTAGGTTAATGAATAAGTCTAACTCTAGATTATGCAATGTATAAGTTTAAGTGAAAAATAGGTAATATTGAAACAAATGCATAAAACAACAGATTAAGACCAACCAAAAACATTCAATATGCGCGCTGCTCATTAAGTAAGTTAGATTAAAGTTAGGTTAATGAGTAAGTCTAACTGTAGATTATGCAATGTATAAGTTTAAGTGAAAAATAAGTAATATTGAAAGTAATGCATAAAACAACAGATTAAGACCAACCAAAAACATTCAATATGCGTGCTGCTCGTTAGGTAAGTTAGATTAAAGTTAGGTTAATGAGTAAGTCTAACTGTAGATTATGCAATGTATAAGTTTAAGTGAAAAATAAGTAATATTGAAAGTAATGCATAAAACAACAGATTAAGACCAACCAAAAACTTTCAATATGCGTGCTGCTCGTTAGGTAAGTTAGATTAAAGTTAGGTTAATGAGTAAGTCTAACTGTAGATTATGCAATGTATAAGTTTAAGTGAAAAATAAGTAATATTGAAAATAATGCATAAAACAACAGATTAAGACCAACCAAAAACATTCAATAAACGCGCTGCTCGTTAGGTAAGTTAGATTAAAGTTAGGTTAATGAGTAAGTCTAACTGTAGATTATGCAATGTATAAGTTTAAGTGAAAAATAAGTAATATTGAAAGTAATGCATAAAACAACAGATTAAGACCAACCAAAACCATTCAATATGCGCGCTGCTCGTTAGGTAAGTTAGATTAAAGTTAGGTTAATGAGTAAGTCTAACTGTAGATTATGCAATGTATAAGTTTAAGTGAAAAATAAGTAATATTGAAAGTAATGCATAAAACAACAGATTAAGACCAACCAAAAACATTCAATATGCGTGCTGCTCGTTAGGTAAGTTAGACTAAAGTTAGGTTAATGAGTAAGTCTAACTGTAGATTATGCAATGTATAAGTTTAAGTGAAAAATAAGTAATATTGAAAGTAATGCATAAAACAACAGATTAAGACCAACCAAAAACATTCAATATGCGCGCTGCTCGTTAAGTAAGTTAGATTAAAGTTAGGTTAATGAGTAAATCTAACTGTAGATTATGCAATGTATAAGTTTAAGTGAAAAATAAGTAATATTGAAAGTAATGCATAAAACAACAGATTAAGACCAACCCAAAACATTCAATATGCGTGCTGCTCGTTAGGTAAGTTAGATTAAAGTTAGGTTAATGAGTAAGTCTAACTGTAGATTATGCAATGTATAAGTTTAAGTGAAAAATAAGTAATATTGAAAGTAATGCATAAAACAACAGATTAAGACCAACCAAAAACATTCAATATGCGCGCTGCTCGTTAAGTAAGTTAGATTAAAGTTAGGTTAATGAGTAAGTCTAATTGTAGATTATGCAATGTATAAGTTTAAGTGAAAAATAAGTAATATTGAAAGTAATGCATAAAACAACAGATTAAGACCAACCAAAAACATTCAATATGCGTGCTGCTCGTTAGGTAAGTTAGATTAAAGTTAGGTTAATAAGTAAGTCTAACTGTAGATTATGCAATGTATAAGTTTAAGTGAAAAATAAGTAATATTGAAAATAATGCATAAAACAACAGATTAAGACCAACCAAAAACATTCAATATGCGCGCTGCTCGTTAGGTAAGTTAGATTAAAGTTAGGTTAATGAGTAAGTCTAACTGTAGATTATGCAATGTATAAGTTTAAGTGAAAAATAAGTAATATTGAAAATAATGCACAAAACAACAGATTAAGACCAACCAAAAACATTCAATATGCGCGCTGCTCGTTAAGTAAGTTAGGTTAATGAATAGGTCTAACCGTAGATTATGCAATGTATAAGTTTAAGTGAAAAATAAGTAATATTGAAAGTAATGCTTAAAACAACAGATTAAGACCAACCAAAAACATTCAATATGCGCGCTGCTCGTTAAGTAAGTTAGATTAAAGTTAGGTTAATGAATAAGTCTAACTGTAGATTATGCAATGTATAAGTTTAAGTGAAAAATAAGTAATATTGAAAATAATGCATAAAACAACAGATTAAGACAACCAAAAACATTCAATATGCGCGCTGCTCGTTAAGTAAGTTAGGTTAATGAATAGGTCTAACTGTAGATTATGCAATGTATAAGTTTAAGTGAAAAATAAGTAATATTGAAAGTAATGCATAAAACAACAGATTAAGACCAACCAAAAACATTCAATATGCGCGCTTCTCGTTAGGTAAGTTAGATTAAAGTTAGGTTAATGAGTAAGTCTAACTGTAGATTATGCAATGTATAAGTTTAAGTGAAAAATAAGTAATATTGAAAGTAATGCATAAAACAACAGATTAAGACCAACCAAAACCATTCAATATGCGCGCTGCTCGTTAGGTAAGTTAGATTAAAGTTAGGTGAATGAGTAAGTCTAACTGTAGATTATGCAATGTATAAGTTTAAGTGAAAAATAAGTAATATTGAAAGTAATGCATAAAACAACAGATTAAGACCAACCAAAAACATTCAATATGCGCGCTGCTCGTTAAGTAAGTTAGGTTAATGAATAGGTCTAACTGTAGATTATGCAATGTATAAGTTTAAGTGAAAAATAAGTAATATTGAAAGTAATGCATAAAACAACAGATTAAGACCAACCAAAAACATTCAATATGCGCGCTGCTCGTTAAGTAAGTTAGATTAAAGTTAGGTTAATGAATAAGTGTAACTGTAGATTATGCAATGTATAAGTTTAAGTGAAAAATAAGTAATATTGAAAGTAATGCATAAAACAACAGATTAAGACCAACCAAAAACATTCAATATGCGCGCTGCTCGTTAAGTAAGTTAGATTAAAGTTAGGTTAATGAATAAGTCTAACCGTAGATTATGCAATGTATAAGTTTAAGTGAAAAATAAGTAATATTGAAAGTAATGCATAAAACAACAGATTAAGACCAACCAAAAACATTCAATATGCGCGCTGCTCGTTAAGTAAGTTAGATTAAAGTTAGGTTAATGAGTAAGTCTAACTGTAGATTATGCAATGTATAAGTTTAAATGAAAAATAGGTAATATTGAAACAAATGCATAAAACAACAGATTAAGACCAACCAAAAACATTCAATATGCGCGCTGCTCGTCAAGTAAGTTAGGTTAATGAATAAGTCTAACCGTAGATTATGCAATGTATAAGTTTAAATGAAAATTGGTAATATTGAAAGTAATGCATAAAACAACAGATTAAGACCAACCAAAAACATTCAATATGCGCGCTGCTCGTTAAGTAAGTTAGATTAAAGTTAGGTTAATGAATAAGTCTAACCGTAGATTATGCAATGTATAAGTTTAAGTGAAAAATAGGTAATATTGAAAGTAATGCATAAAACAACAGATTAAGACCAACCAAAAACATTCAATATGCGCGCTGCTCGTTAAGTAAGTTAGGTTAATGAATAAGTCTAACCGTAGATTATGCAATGTATAAGTTTAAATGAAAATTGGTAATATTGAAAGTAATGCATAAAACAACAGATTAAGACCAACCAAAAACATTCAATATGCGCGCTGCTCGTTAAGTAAGTTAGATTAAAGTTAGGTTAATGAATAAGTCTAACCGTAGATTATGCAATGTATAAGTTTAAGTGAAAAATAAGTAATATTGAAAGTAATGCATAAAACAACAGATTAAGACCAACCAAAAACATTCAATATGCGTGCTGCTCGTTAAGTAAGTTAGATTAAAGTTAGGTTAATGAGTAAGTCTAACTGTAGATTATGCAATGTATAAGTTTAAATGAAAAATAGGTAATATTGAAACAAATGCATAAAACAACAGATTAAGACCAACCAAAAACATTCAATATGCGCGCTGCTCGTTAAGTAAGTTAGATTAAAGTTAGGTTAATGAGTAAGTCTAACTGTAGATTATGCAATGTATAAGTTTAAGTGAAAAATAAGTAATATTGAAAGTAATGCATAAAACAACAGATTAAGACCAACCAAAAACATTCAATATGCGTGCTGCTCGTTAAGTAAGTTAGATTAAAGTTAAGTTAATGAATAAGTCTAACTGTAGATTATGCAATGTATAAGTTTAAGTGAAAAATAAGTAATATTGGAAATAATGCATAAACAACAGATTAAGACCAACCAAAAACATTCAATATGCGCGTTGCTCGTTAAGAAAGTTAGGTTAAAGTTAGGTTAATGAATAAGTCTAACTGTAGATTATGCAATGTATAAGTTTAAGTGAAAAATAAGTAATATTGAAAGTAATGCATAAAACAACAGATTAAGACCAACCAAAAACATTCAATATGCGCGCTGCTCGTTAAGTAAGTTAGATTAAAGTTAGGTTAATGAATAAGTCTAACTGTAGATTATGCAATGTATAAGTTTAAGTGAAAAATAAGTAATATTGAAAGTAATGCATAAAACAACAGATTAAGACCAACCAAAAACATTCAATATGCGCGCTGCTCGTTAAGTAATTTAGATTAAAGTTAAGTTAATGAATAAGTCTAACTGTAGATTATGCAATGTATAAGTTTAAGTGAAAAATAAGTAATATTGAAAGTAATGCATAAAATAACAGATTAAGACCAACCAAAAACATTCAATATGCGCGCTGCTCGTTAAGTAAGTTAGGTTAATGAATAAGTCTAACCGTAGATTATGCAATGTATAAGTTTAAGTGAAAAATAAGTAATATTGGAAATAATGCATAAAACAACAGATTAAGACCAACCAAAAACATGAAATATGCGCGCTGTTCGTTAAGTAAGTTAGATTAAAGTTAGGTTAATGAATAAGTCTAACTGTAGGTTATGCAATGTATAAATTTAAGTGAAACCAAAGATATTAAATATGTGAAGTCAGTATAATATGCAAAGTATACGTTTTAAACTAAAGAATAATAATTATTATTTTTATTTTAGGAGAGTCCATAATTTCATTAGATTAGACCCTTATTAATGAGCGCAGTTACTAAAGTGTAGGTTGGTAGATTCAGCGCTCCAGAAAACCTATAAAATTAATTTGAAATCAAAACTTTAGTGAATTTTCCGAATCTCGTATTTTTCAAAATTTGAAGTGCCACGCCCTAATTTTGGTGCACCAAAAATGGCGAACCACTAAGTCTTCAGGCTTCTATATTACTTTCAATCGATTCAGCGCTCCAGAAAACCTATAAAAATGCTTTGCAAATCAAAACTTTAGTGTATTTTCCGAATCTCGTATTTTTCAAAATTTGAAGTGCCACGCCCTAATTTTGGTGCACCAAAAATGGCGAACCACTACACTTACATACTTGTATAGAACATTAGAGTGATCCAAACCAATAAAAATAAATAAAAATAGCCCAAACATAAATAATTACTAAATCACGAATGACTTTGTAAAATTCGAAAATTTCAAAAAATTTGGTGCTGGAGAACAAATTTTGAGGTGGCACCCACATCGAAAAGTAGAAATCCAATTGCAACGGCGTTTTTTGCAAAAGATGCGGCATTAAATTTGGCTAATTCTCACAAAAAATTGGGCCGGTACGTAATGTGGTTGCATAGTTACAGCAACTAAAAACTAGGAAGGGGCCGATTCGGCCCCCCCCCCCAGTGCTAATAGGGTTAAGGGGCGGACGATGTGTTTTGATTAGGAGTCCCTCCGCTGCGAGTAGCTCGACGGTATTCCCAAAGTATTTAAATGCGCAAATGCGGAAACACCGCATTCCGCAACCATAGAGGTGTCTTGCTAGAAGGATATCATCGTGGGTTTTGCCGTCATTCGCTTTACTTGGGTAGTTCTTAACCATATTACGGTGGCCATTGACTCGCTCATTTAAATGTTGTATTGTTTTGCCGATGTAAAAGCTAGGGGTGTGCAAGAAGCACCAGGCAATGTATATTATTTGGTGTGTTTTACAATTAAACCGCCCGTGTATGTTAGCGCCCCAGGGAGTTTGCGATACGTTAGTGATGTGCTGGCATGTTAGACATCCCGGTGTCTTACAGGGGTGATTACCAAGTCGCAAAGTCGATACGATAGTCTTGTTGTTCATAAGCATTTGTCCCAGGGAGTCGGGATTGCTGGTTATCACGGTTATAATATTATTAATCGCAATGTAGGCCCTCGATCTTGAGTAGTAAGAATATAATGTTAGAAGTAACGCTTCATCAATATCAGTTTGTTCTAATTTCTTGAACAAAATATTGTAAGAAACGGTGTCAAACGCTGCAGTCAAATCTAACGATATCATAAATACATTTGATCCTTCACTGTTGAAGTTCTTTATCAATTTGTTAGCAATCGCATATGGCAAATCTGTTCCATACCCTTTCTTATATCTCATCTGGAGGTCATTTATCTTAATCTTGCAGATATCATCCACTACCAGAAACTCCCACAACTTCGTGAGGACTGAAATTATAGTTACTGCCCTGAAGCTGCCATTGACGTGTATGTCGTGGTTGCCTGGTTTTAGAATTGGTAGTATAATACTCATTGACAAATTATCAGGAAATATACCTTCTTTCTGTATATCATTATGCAATGAAGCTAAATATTCGCAAAGTTGCTCTGACAATCCAAAGTAGAGATGCTCCGATACCAGACTATGTGCATCAGCCGCCTTTCCTCTGTTTGAAGAGGTAATCGCATCATGGATGTCTTCTTTACTGAATTTATTAGGAGAATGTCGCGAATTTATAATTGTGTCCCTTTTTGTATGCCACACGGGTGCGGCATCACCCTGTCCACTGAAAGACTCTCTGTAGTGATCTACCAATTTGCTCCCACCATTACCAGGCATATTTTTCCGTTGTTCTGCTTTTAATAGCTTCCAGAATTTTGGTCGATTAGATTTGCATGTTGTTAGTAAGGTTGTGTTGTAGGTATGCTTGATGTTCAAGTAGACACTTGAGTCTGCGATATTCTAACTTCTCAATAGTGGGGACATCTGTGTTATGTGCTTTCTGTTTGAGTGATTTGAATTGTTCTGCTGTTTGCTTAGATACGCGTGTATGATTGTTTCTTCTTAAGATTTTATGTTTCCGGGGGTATATTACTGTGTTAACATCTAAATAATTATTCAGACTAAATAAATTGTACTATAGGCTTATTATAAAACTCATCTATTATATTATGTATTATTATATTTATATTGGCGTATTGGGGAGTCCCATATTATATTTAGAATCAGTGTTAAAATCGGTAAAAGAACTAGATCAGTTAGAATAAAATTGATAATTCAACCCAACTCGTTATTTATCAATTTTGCCTGCATTATGCAACAGCTCCCTGATCCAATATCCAGTCTTGTTGAGATCCACAAACCTCTCAAACTTACATCGGCATTTGAAGTAACGGCAACAAAATTCCAAATATTAGAGGTGGAATCTGCAGATGCAAAATTCTGATAAACCTGCAGAATTTCAACCAAGGCAACTTCCCAATGGAGCTTCGCCCTGCGACGAATTCTTAAAACACTCTACTTACGTGGTACACCAGTACACGTAAACACAGGAAATCTGGTGAGAAATCCTAAATGGTAAAGGTGTGTTCAAAACTATAAACTTGATTTATATTACAGACTCTAAGTTATTGAAGTTGAAGTACAGGGAACCAACCTAGGAATATTCGGGATCGCTGTTCGGGTGAATTGATCCCAATATGAGACCTACGAGGAGCTGTTATACGCCATTGCTTACGTCGCGATATGAGCAGCTACCAAATAGATGGATACTGAACCACCAACGACGAGCGGAAAGGATTGCCGAACTTACTCCGAAACGGATAAGGAACTTCACATGACAGGATCTTGCCCGCAAACTCGGAACTCTAAAAGGGCTCGTTATCTGGGCCAATACCCGTATCAAAACTCTGTTAAAACGATCAATTTCCTCCATTGATGAAATTCATCAACAATTCTGAAAGGTTCAGGGTGCTATCTGGAACTAGGAACTATCTATCAGCGAATACAACCGCATGGTCCCTATGGATGATAGCGAAAACAAACCCAAATTCGAGGAACACCTGCGACACCTCAATGTGTTTCAGAATCAATACTCCAGGATCATCCAACTCGTCAGGAAATACAAGGAACAATCGAATCGTAGATGCGAGAGTGGAGCGGAGTCTGTTTCCACTGCTGCTACGAGATGGTCGACTATAAGGAAAACCGCGCCATCCACTCGACAATTGGAGTTCAGCTTCCAGAGTACAACATCCACAAACTCCCAGAGGAACAGGCTTCAGGATCATGTGCAAGAACAACGAGCCCGAGCAGTAAAAGTGCGAATTATTATGTGCAGTTACAACTGCATCGAGATACGAGATAAACTGGCACAAATGATCTACCAGCATCAGGTGATCAACATCGAGGAGCGAGTTAGAGAAACTCAACTCGAAATCGAGAAAAGAGAAAGAGAAAGAGAAACTCACTTAGAATATGATAAATGTAAAGTGAAACTCAACTCAAAATTGAGGAAAGGGAAAGAGAAACTCAACTCGAAATCGAGAAACATAAAACAAAACTCGATAAAGTAAAAAAGGTACAGATATGGGAGGCAGAACGAAGAGCTCGAGAGATAAATGCCGAAAAGGTGCTGATGTAAAATAAAAGTATAGGTGTCACCAAAGTAGCCAAGTATGAAACTGCTCTAATCGAGTGAGATCTTCTAATTGAGGAGGATAGGGAGAAAGGGATCAAACGGGAGTATGAACCAATCCCCATTCCCGAATTGTAGAAAACCCTTCCCATCGAGGAACTTGCTCCCCTCCAACCTGTCCTTAAAACCCACAGACTCTCTCGCACGGCTCCAGAGTTCATACTATAAGTGGACCAGGGAAGTCATAGTGCCCAATACGAGCCTGAAAAGGTGTCTGAGGGGATTGCTATGCATCTTCCCGGTCAGAATGCTTATCACAGGATACCTTCTTGAGAACTATTGGATGATGCCCAGGTATGTCAAAGTGCCCGATACGAGCCTGAAAAGGTTTCGGAGGGGATTGCTATGTACTTCCCTGGTCGTAACGCGCAATATGGTTACAAGAGGTATTTGGAAGTTGAAGTAGATCCGATTTATAGGCAAATTGCGGCGAGGGCGAGCCTGAAAAGGATTCGACTGACGGAGTTCCACCTGGTCCCTGGACTTCAACACACCCACAACCACGTCTGAAGAACCTACGACACCCTGGAATCCCATTGGATCCCTCCTACATTGGTTGCGCACATGATACCTCAATTCCAAAAGCAAATACATATCAATTCGAGTGCTGGAAAATCGCCTTTCGATGCCCAAAATGGAAATACGAAGTTTTAATGGCGATCATATGGTCTTTATCAGCTTCAAAAAGCAGTTTTATGCCCAAATCCACCGAAATAAGAGACGGACAAAATTTTTATTATTTATTATTATTTATTTATCCCAATATGTTGGAGATAAATGACAACGCATACCAGGATGCATGGGACACGTCAAAAAAACTCTCGAGATACTAGTACAAGATGCAGGTTCACTTTGAGACCCCCAAAATATTCAAGAGTTTTTGGACTCAATGAAGGAGGCATATTACAGTTTGAAACCTTTACAAAAGGGGGATCCAGTCAACAACATATTAAACCTCCAACAGATTGCTCGAAACTTTCCTGGATGGTTGCAGACCAAATGGGCCTACAAATACATTGATTTACACCAGCGTCATCCGGAATACGATCCCACATATCTGGAAATGTCTAGATTCCTCGATGACGTCTCCGAAGCGATGAATCACTCTATGTTTTCTAAACAGAGTCTGGTGAAGCTGGATGGGGGAGTTGAGACGATGACCCGTTCCTGGATTCCCATACTCAAACCCAGATTCTGTGAACCCATTAGTACTATGGTGGTATACGGGGCCAAAGATGGCGACGAAGAAGGGGAAGATGAGGTCGATACAGCAGAATAATGGGCCAGATTCTTTGCCAATTGGGCGCCCAAGCGAGACATAACATATGATCCACTCATATGCATCTTCTGCGGGGAGAAACACACCATCGAGTTCTGCCAGAAGTTTAAATATACGGAGATGGTGCCCCATTTTGAGGCAATAATGAAAGATCAAGGCTGCTTCAAATGTCTCAGCATCGGACATTATGTGAGGGATTGTGATAAGAAAGCATGTTGCACCGTATGTAGCAACAACCGACATAATACGCTACTATACATACCCACAAATTTCGCCATCTCCACACAACCATTCAGGACGGAAATGCGCTACACAAGAGACGCATGCAACACAAAAACTGGCAAACCATTTTATAGTTCAGAAAGAACAGGGAGGGTCGAAAACCCAGATTCCAACTGAGGAGAGATACGATGAATATCTCAAACGTTAACCTGATTCATCGAGGGTATGCTGTAATCCCAAAGGTAATTCCTGTATGAGAACAAGGGGTAAATAAATTCCTGAAGTGTTCCCTTTGTGTTCCTAGACAACAGATTGGATGGGACTCCAATTGATAAAGAGTTCTCCCAGTGGCTGGGGCTGGAGTATGAACAATATCGGAGACCTATACAGATGGTTACAGACCATAAATATGTAGAATCCGGAGAGGTCGAGTTGCAAATTGGAGGAGTAATGAGGGGACACGAGGATGTAAAACTAACCATCAACAATGCACTAGTCCATGACAACTTATGCATGTGGTTCCGATAATCGGGCGGTTCGCCCCGCTTATCCAGATGCAGGTCGGTATCCGTTCCAGATGATGAGGGTTCATCCAGAATGTTGACATACTACTTACCGACTTACTACATAATTGAAAAACGTAAAGGCGGCAAGATGCGGGTAGTTAATGACGCTACAGCAACATTCCAAGGGAAATCCCTCAACAGCCAGTTGTACACCGGACCCAACATCTATAGCACCTTAGTCGGCATACTCCTAAGGTTCCGGGAAAACAGCATCACCGTCACTTGCGACATAAAGGCTATGTTTCATCAAGTTTGGATGTTGCCATGAGATTCGGACAGCCAAAGAATCCTATGGACCAACAAGGAACTCATCATACCCGAAATCAACCATCTTCAAATGGATGACATCGATATTATCAGAATGGTAGTTCGCATATTCGAGGCAAAGGATTCTCCCATGGTGTGTAGTGATATGATCAAGAAGACAACAAACATGTTAGAAGATGAATATACTCCCGAAGTAATCAGTAACATACAGCGGTCTTTTTATGTGAATGATGGATGTGCGGGTGCCAAAACCATCGATGACCCATACGACCTAGCAATGGGAATGGCAGAATGTTTAGGCAAAGGTGCATTTCCCTTAGTAAAGTTCAGGTCGCTGAATGAAGAACTCATATGGAGGTTGCCAGAAGGAATACAACTCCATCACGAGAAAATATATTCCAATGAAACTGCACATCGAGTCCTAGGAATCGAATGGGACATTAAAGATGATACTTTCCTTTTCAAATATACTCCGGTTGATCGACCATTTACGAAAAGGGGATGTCTCCCAATCAAAAGCTCCATTTTCGATCCACTTAACTTCATTTCACCTGTCACGTTTACCAGGATGAATCTAATTAAGGAAATGCGGATTAGCGGACTCGGTTGGGACCAGGAGTTACCCCTGGTGATGCAGTAGAAGTGGGAAATTTGGTAAAGAACCTGGAGAAATTGAACTTAATGAAAATGTTCAACAATATGTAAAGTTCAACACGATGTGGGACATCGGAGGACGATAAAGAATTCTGGAAAGTTAAAGCTGCCAAGATAAGGGATGTCTATAGCTACTCGGAGGTATAAGTACTCGGAGGACAATAAAGAACTCCAGAAAGTTAAAGGTGCCAAGATAAGGGGGGATATCTATCACTGCTTGTGCGAGCCTGAAAAGGATTCAAACTTTTTTCTATACGACATCCGATGCATTATAGGTCTATAGCTGCTTGTCTGAGCCTGAAAAGGATTCAAACTTGCTCTATACAACTACAGGCACATACCCTATCCCAAATGATACTGGGATTCACCGATTAATCGTCCGAAGTTCTTTAATGAAGCAGCTCACCAACTACATTCTGGTACTCCGAATGAGATGGAAATTACACTTCCCGACTGTCAAACTTAATGCGGTGGAAGCCCAGCTCGCCAAACAATGTAGAGTTTGCTATACACAAAGATAATACTTTCTGTATGAATGGAAACAGTTGGAAAAGGGACATACAATTAAACCTGACGGCACCATCTACCAACTCAAACCGGTTATGGGAAGGGATAACTTGATCTGGATGGACACCCGCCCCTCATGGCAAATGCACCAACGGAATATGATATCAAGTACCCCGCGATTATCCATGGTGGATCCCATTTAGCCAAGCTCCTGGTACAACAATGCCACGAGAAGAATCTACATGCGCGACAAAACTGGATCATCATGAATATCAAATCCAGCAGAAGTATTCGATCTAGTGTATTCAACCTCTCATCTGGAAGATATTAACATGTTGCTTCCACTGCCAAAGATATCTGGCCTCTACAGCCACTCAGTGAATGGCAGAAATAACCCACTGACTCACTCCCAATCTGCCTCCGTTTTACATCGCAGGATTGGACTGCTTTGGATCCTTCACTGTGATCGAGAGGCGTTCCAATATTAAACATTGGGGGATCATATTTACCTGCATGAGATCCAGATCTATATAACTGGACATTGTTGTAAACCTCTCCTAACACGCATATTTAATGCGCTGCGACAATTCATCACCGGGAACGGATCATGCCTTCACATATATTCGGATAACAGCATGAACTTCATTGGAGGAGAGAGGCAGTTGCGAGAAACCTTCCCTGATGAAACCACTAAAAGTGGAATGAACACCAAATAGAATGGCATTTCCAAACTCCAAAGGCACCCCATACCAGCGGAATTTGGGAGAAACTAATCGACATGGTCAAAAGATTCATGAGGATTGCGTTGGGAGACACACGAGTAACACATGATACGTTACGCACAACATTCTGTGAAATCACGGTGATGCTCAACAATCGCACAATCAACAATTGTCCTGATTCGAGATGACCCTACCGATATCGAACCCCTAACCCCAAGATCATGTCGTTTTGGGACGTCTTTCTCGAGAGCATTTGCCGAACCTAGTGTCTCTACTACAACAATGTAGGAAAGTCATCAACAGTCTCCCCAGCAGCAGTGGTGAGCCGTCCATCCTGTTTGCGTCATCGGGCGACTCCATCCAAAGAAACATTCCTGGAGGATCCCCCACACAGCCGCGTGTTCGAAGACGTCTCGGGGGACTTTTTCTCCCTCAATGGCACCACTTCCTCGCTATGGCAGAACGTTACAGCGGCTGGCCGTAGCTATACACTTTCCCGGGTCATCCAAACGCGATCTAAACCACCAACGCTCTACGCCAGTGGTTTACTCATTATGGAATCCCCACCCACCTCCATTTAGATGGCTGGACACTACTCACAGCAGCCACAACTACCGACTTCCTAAGTGAGTGGGGCGTTACACCGGTTACCTCTTCTGAAGAATACCCACAGGGTAATAGTCACGCTGAGGCCACCGTAAAGGCCCTCAAAAGCCTCCTCAGCAAAACGGGGGTGTCCCCAACTTCGTTATAAATGCCCGTATCCCTTAAGGCAAGCAAAGGGTTACGATCCGACCAAGGAACTAACTTCATTGGAGCGTCGAAGTTGCTGAAGAAATCTATAACTGATTGGAATCAAACTCAAGTTGATCATTGTTTACAAGTAAACAAAGTAGAATTTGATCATAACCCGCCTGAGAGTCCCTGGTATGGAGGTGCTTACGAACGACTTATACGTAGCACAAAAACAGCCTTATTGAGTGTTTTACCAGCGAAAGTTTATGTGTCTGAAGAAGTTTTACGAACTCTATTGATGGAAGTAGAATGTATAACTAACAGTAGACCACTTACTCCAATAAGTTCAGATCCTCATTCCATGGGTGTACTAACACCAGCTCATTTTCTGATGCAAAGGCCAGCTGTAATGGTACCAGTATCAATCGTCAAAGAAGCAGACGATTATCATAAACAGCAATGGCATTTGACTCAGAAATTAGCTGATTCATTTCGTAGATACTTTATAGAACAGTACATACCTTCTAAAACATTAAGAACTAAGTGGTTCAGTGATAGCCGTAATGTAGCAGAAGATGACTACGTCCTTATTGTAGACGAGGGTTACCCACGTAAATACTGGCTGACTGGCAGAGTCACCCGTGTGTACCGTAGCCCAGATAGCCTCGTAAGATCAGTAGATGTGAAGACACTAAAAGGGAAAGTACTGACCCGATCGATTCAACGCCTGTGTTTGTTGGAAATACCTAGAGAGCAGACGGGGAATTATGGTCAGCAATGTCCACCCCAGGTTCTCCAACACCCTATTAAATGATATTATATTTAAAATCTTTCAGCTTACGATATCAATAATGTATATATGATTATATATTTACTTAATTTTCAGGACAGATAACCTGGCATTTATCGCCAACATAATTTGTATATTTTTTTAACCATTATTTACTTATTTTCTTCACAGGAAATGAAAATAATTTAAAATGTATTATAGATTTTTTCTGCGATGTTATATCTATTGTTTATTTAATAGGAGTTGACGCTGAATAGATTTGGGAGCGGGAATTACTATCATTTTTATAGTTTGTTTTGTAAACTGGATGAATGAATCTTAATTCGTGTATATATATGAAACGTGATTTACATTGTTCAATTTATGTGAATTGAATGAGAGAGGAATATATGAGCATGGGAGCGGTAATTACCATAGTCGACGATTAGATCGGTGTTTTTTAGTTGAAAGGGGTCTATAAGTATAGGCTCTTAAAAGAATGAGTACAAATTAAATATATATACATTAAGAAAATTAATAAAAAATAGGCCCTAATTGAAAATTAACTGCAACAGGGTGAGCCCAGATCTGTATGTATGGATTATTACTGAAATCTATCTAACGCTCTACAGAACATTAATATATATTTATTTTCTATCATTATTTGAACGGATATATATTTTCCTGCGGTAAAAAGGGGATGTTACACATTAATGTTCTGATGGGCAAAAACCATATTATAAATTACTCTTTAACAGAACGATATCACCCATTATAACTTCAGGTCGATAACATACTTCTATCTCCGAATGTTTACTGTAGCGAATGCCGGTTTAGGGACTTTTATTGGTTTAATCGGGGACGCATAATGTGATCCGGCTGAACCCTTAAAAGCGGCGAATACTAACTATGCTAACCCCAAAGATTTTAAGTTCCAGATATTGAATATAATCTGAGATCTGGAGAAGAAACTTATACCAACAGTGGTGATAATGGGATTTAATACGGGACGGGACGTCTGGCTGTTCCCTTGACATGTTTGGTTGTTTTCTCACCACATTCGTGATGTGGTTAAGTTCCCTCGCCACATTCATGATGTCTTGTTGTTCCCTCGATACGTACGGGACGTCTGGTTGTTCCCACGCGACGTCTGGTTGTTCCCTCGATACATACCGGATGTCTGGTTGTTCCCACGCAATGTCTGGTTGTTCCCACGCGATGTCTGGTTGTTCCCACGCGACGTCTGGTTGTTCCCACGCGATGTCTGGTTGTTCCCACGCGACGTCTGGTTGTTCCCACGCGATGTCTGGTTGTTCCCACGCGACGTCTGGTTGTTCCCACGCGATGTCTGGTTGTTCCCATGCGATGTCTGGTTGTTCCCACGCGATGTCTGGTTGTTCCCACGCGATGTCTGGTTGTTCCCACGCGACGTCTGGTTGTTCCCACGCGATGTCTGGTTGTTCCCATGCGATGTCTGGTTGTTCCCACGCGATGTCTGGTTGTTCCCACGCGATGTCTGGTTGTTCCCTCGCCATGTCAAATCACACACAGGTTTATTTGTTTGGAATATCTCTTGGGTTACTTTGGTGAACATTGATTGTTTTTCAGGTATTGAGGTTAATAAAGATTGCGTCGGTATCGTTTGTTTTATGTAGATGAGGAATTTCTCTTTGAATCTAAGTCTATTTATATTGAGTAATTAGCTAGGATGTCTCGCATAAGAAACTTTTTGCAATAGCAAGGCCATATTTGTGATAATTTTTACCACCTAACCCTTTACTGCATGACTTTTTATAAGTTGTGAGAGAATATGAAGTATATTTAGTTCAGAGAGTTCTACTGATATAAACGTTTAATAATTTATTACGTTTAGAAAGGTGTTTAGTAAAAGATCAATGACTCTTTATTTTATTGTTGTACACAATGTGTTTGTAATTGTGGTTTGATGGCATTTCTAAGTATCGTGACGTATTATGTCGTGTTTTTTTTCTGTGGATATAATTTTTCATTTTTTGGAATATCCCCAGCTATCTATCTCTATATTGATTATTGGTAATGTGCTGATTTATTTTAATGCATAATAATTGATTAAGATATGTTTAGGAGATTAATTTAAATCGCAATTAAGAACAGATGTTATACGTATTTCAAGTAACCAAATAATTTGAACTCTTATCTATAAATCGATGGAAAGTATAAGTAAGGTACGTAAAATTGTTAGTGAATCGAGATGTTGATAGATAGTAGATTTGTATTAGTTATATACCACATATTTTTTGAAAATGTATAAGTTTATATTTTTTCTTCTAACTGATGTACGTCATGACTATGTCTCTATTTTATATATATATATATATTATGATGGTTGAACAAACATATAGAGCGTGCATTTTTTCTTGAGTTGTTATTTAGGGAAATATTTATTAGTCCGAGTGCATTATAGCCTAAATAACAACTGGGAGCGGTATAAATGCCCGTATCCCTTATACTCTATACCAAATTTGTTTACATTGTTGGCCTTGTTAATTTCCTTTATATTACGCCACCTAGCGAGGTATGGCAACACTGCTTTTTACCGAAATGTATATATAGTGCAATTTAAATCATAATTATCAGACTCGGTATTATTTTACATACCCCACGTTGGGTTGCTAATAGGCCATACTTTTCAGCACTACAAC
>JAUCBJ010006736.1:0-75043 GCA_032718475.1 Nemertoderma westbladi | reverse complement strand
TCTCGCAGATGACTCTGATCACGATATCTATCTCGGTGGGGTGTCCGAAACGACTATTCCCTCCTTAGAGTTCACCTCGAACAACTCGTGGGCCCAACAAAGTCTGAACGCACTCAACGAATCCAATCCCGATTCGCCGTTGTCTACTGTTAATTACACGAACGTTAGTCCGATAGATCCTTTCGCAGATTACTCTGATCACGATATCTATCTCGGTGGGGTGTCCGGAACGACTATTCCCTCCTTAGAGTTCACCTCGAACAACTCGTGGGCCCAACAAAGTCTGAACGCACTCAACGAATCCAATCCCGACTCGCCGTTGCCTACTGTTAATTACACGAACGTTAGTCCGATAGATACTTTCGCAGATGACTCTGATCACGATATCTATCTCGGTGGGGTGTCCGGAACGACTATTCCCTCCTTAGAGTTCACCTCGAACAACTCGTGGGCCCAACAAAGTCTGAACGCACTCAACGAACCTAGTTCCGATTCGCCATTGCCTACTGTTAATTACACGAACGTTAGTCCGATAGATCCTCTCGCAGATGACTCTGATCACGATATCTATCTCGGTGGGGTGTCCGGAACGACTATTCCCTCCTTAGAGTTCACCTCGAACAACTCGTGGGCCCAACAAAGTCTGAACGCACTCAACGAACCCAATCCCGATTCGCCGTTGCCTACTGTTAATTACACGAACGTTAGTCCGATAGATCCTTTCGCAGATTACTCTGATCACGATATCTATCTCGGTGGGGTGTCCGGAATGACTATTCCCTCCTTAGAGTTCACCTCGAACAACTCGTGGGCCCAACAAAGTCTGAACTTGCCCAACGGATTCAGTACCGATCTGCCGTCTCCTGAGGACTCATCTGATACACCTAGACTAACATTAAAGGAAAACATTGGGAAACCTGTAAGCTTTGAGGGTATAAGTAATTTATTGACTTTTACAAAACATAATTTCAGTCCCAGAACTCATGCATTAGTATCAGCGCTTATTGAATTTACTAGAAAGGTCATTCACCTTAAGTGCCAAAAGTATTTCTTGGTGCAGTGCTTCAATGAGAAACTCACCCCTCAGAGTTTACATGTTAGTGCGCCGTTAAATTTAAAACGGAGTTACGCACAATGTGCAGAAATGTCATACACTAAATTAGGTATTTCTAACTGTAATGAAGCTTTAGTTGAATACGAAAGTAAATTAATCCCATTGTATGCTGTTCTTAATGGGCATTACTTAGATTGTGCAACCTCATTACGCCTAAATAATTTTATGAACGATTTTTCGGCGAAATCCTTAAATATCGGCATTGATAAAATGAAACATAAACTAGATTGGCTACGTACTAAACATAATCTGTTGACAGGTAGAAATAAAACTACTGTACCCAATACTGTTGTAAATATGAGCAATCGAACACTTACAAGTGTAGAGCAGAATGTATTAGCTCTAGGTCTAAATTTCGAACCCACACCCATAAAGGTATCTGAGCCTGATTTTGTAGTTCCCTTGGAAAAGGCCTCTAAACAATTAGGGGGTAGCATTGGCGCAACATTTAGACACGAAACGCTTAGTATTGTAGAAAACTTTAGAGGTACACCGATTAATGCTAATTTAAATCAAGACGAGTGGGAAGCAATAGACAGTATTGCATCCGATGAGTCTATTATAATTCGCCCAGCGGATAAGGGCAATAAAACTGTTATTCTAAATAAATCTGATTACCAAGAAAAAATGGAAAATATTTTAGGTGACGAATCGCAATTTTGTAAGCTACCTAGCAACCCCGTAGGTAAATACGAGAGACGTGTTAATGCAACTTTGAAATCGTTAGTTGACTCAGGAAGCATTAAACATAAATTACGTACGCAACTGGGCGCCCACTACTCCTCGTTACCTTACACCTATGGGAATCCAAAGGTACACAAGGAGGGAACCCCATTGCGAAACATAGTTTCATATGTTAATGCCCCTAATGGTGAGACTGCACGATATGTTGCCAATATATTAGCATTTTACGCTAGTCATGGTGAATCATTTATTAAGAACTCGGTTGACTTTGTAGACAAATTAGAATCCATTAATCCAGGAGATGACACAATACAGGTTTCATTCGATGTTATCAATATGTTCGGTAACATTCCCAAAGGGGAAGCCGAAAAATGTGCAGTAGATATTGTACTAAATGATTCCGACTTTACGGAACGTACAGGTATCTCAGTAGATACTTTTCGTATTTTGTTACATATGGTTCTAGAACAGAGTGCCTTTTCTTACGGCGATTGCATTTATGAACAAGTCAAGGGGCTGCCGATGGGAAACCCCATTTCCCCCATATTGTGTTGTCTATTTATGTTTAGCTTAGAAGACAGAGCCCGCACATTGGGTTTTTTGCCTGAAACTTGGTTTAGGTATGTCGACGACACTTGGTGCATTGTCAATATTAATCAAATAGATATCTTACTATCTAATATCAATAGCCTCCATTGTGATGTTCAATTTACTGTCGATAAGCAAAATCATAACGGGCAATTACCTTTTTTGGATACCTTAGTGACATTAAATAATGGTGCATTATCTACCACAGTGTATCATAAACCTACACATTCCAACCGTTATTTAAATTTTAATTCTAATCATCACCCTAAGATAAAAAGCAGCGTATGCAGTGGATTATTTTATAGAACTAACAGACTATGTTCCAACCTAGAAGCTAGGGGGCGCACACAATCGGAATTAGCAGAAACTCTAAAATCCAATGGGTACCCCACACGTATCATTTATAATTCGCAACGTAAGGTCAATAAAATATTTGATAAATCTAGACCCAGGGAGGAGATAACCACCAAGCGACCACGCTCTGACATAAATATAGGACTACCATACATTAAAGGGTTGACAGAACCATTAGAACGCCTTTGTATAAAATACGACATTGGGACATATACAGTAACAGGAAGGAAACTTAGGTCCTACTTGCTACGGGGACATAAACCCAGATGCCCCCCTAGAAATGTCGTATATCAGATACCGTGCTGTTGTGGAGACACATACATTGGCCAGACCAAGTACAGTCTGGACATCCGCCTCGAGCAGCACGAGAGTGACATACGGCACCGTAGGCCTAAAGCCTCTGAACTGTCAGCGCACCACATAGAAACAGGACACATACCAGCATGGGATCGGGCGTCAGTTATAGGTAGGGTCACGGACTTATACGGTAGGCTGATTTTACGTTTGAACGCCAGTCCAAACGTTCTGCAACACAACCACTTCCAACCCTCTTTAAGATGTTTGAAGGTTGTAAATTAATATTAGAAAATTTGTGTGATATTCCACCAACCCATTATAAGTCTTTAGATGAAGTTAACACACATGTTAGCAGAATCAAAGAAGCAAGGGCACAACTTAACACAAACTATAGACTATTAGAAACTAAATATTCAAAAGTTGGTGCTAATGAAGAAAAACTGCAACTATTTAATGATTATAAAGATATTCGCAGTTTTTCGAATTCTGTTCTTCATCAAATATCCTCTTATAGAAAAACATTTGGTGTTGAAGAGAGTATTTCAATTTCAACAACATCTATATTTGTAGATACCGAGAATGACCTTACCAAAATTTCTCGAGACAAGGTCACCACTTTTATTGAAAATTTACCAACATCTGTGAATCAAGACAATAGTTCTGATGATGAAGATGTAATTTCTGGTCAGGGTATAGTTCAATCCAATAGCTTGCTTACAACTTTGACAACAGCCTTAGGTAATGTTTCTATTAATGATAATGGTACACTTAGTAAAAAGCCCATAGTGACATCTATGTATAATGTGAGATCTACATTACCTTCATCATCAGTATATTCAGTAGCAGTCATGGGCTCCAGTTCCTCTACTGTAGTTACAGCGGGGAGTAATGTAACTTATCCATTAGCAGCCTCTTTTATAGGCACTCAACCACATAATTACATAACCACAATGGCTACAAACTTACAGATGGGACTTAATCCTTATGCTTCTGTGTACCCATCAGTTCCCAATGTAATTCCTACAGTACCACCATTTACATCATTACCAACTCCAATCCGACCTACCTCACCATATATTAATCCAAACATATATGGTCGGACTGGTTTTAATTTTTCAACTCCAGCTCAAGGTTACTTGGGTTCTAGACCAAGTACAAACTTTTCAGTACATAATCCAGTTCCAGTTATTAATTCATGGAGTTCTTATCCCATTCAACAGCCTCTTGCAGTAACTTCAGTTTCGAAGGTAGTAAACTTTTCTGCAGCATCTGGGCTTCAAAACCCTGGCTATGTGCCACCTGGAACAATAGCTGATCAACCTCAACACATTTCGATGGCTATGCCTTCACAAATAGATATTTCTGCATTTTATTTGATTAGGAAAGACCTACTTCAAAAATCTGATGAACCATATAAAGGTGAACCTCAAAAATTCTGGTCTTGGGCCTTACTACTGGAAAATAAATTGGCAAATATTGAATTATCACCACTGGACCGGATTCAATTTTTAAAAGCAAACACTGATAAGGCTCCTAAGAAACTTATAGAGACCTATCTTACTTCCAGTAGTGCAGATCCAGCTGTAACACTTAATGAAATATGGAACGAGTTAGTTCTGAGATTCGGATGTGGTCCTGAAGTCGCAAGATCATTAAGAGATATGATAGCAGATTTTCCTCCAATTAGGGCGGATGATGATCCTTCTCGACTACAAGATCTTAGTGATTTATGTAAAATCATCAATTTGAATATGACCAAGATTTCTGAATTGCAGGATTTTAATCATTTTAATGGTCTTGAATCGATCCGAAATAAACTTCCATCTTGGATAGACCATAAATGGATTGAGAAAGGAGGAAATTACGAATCTACTCATGGGAGACATCCATCATTCCAACATTTTATGGAATTTCTAAATACTATAACTCGGAATCAACTAAATCCTCATTTTAGGAGGTATAATAAATCAAAACCCATTGAGAGAGATAAGAAAGTTACCAATCCCGCTCCTCCACCTCATCCACCAAGGTATCAACATTTCACTGCCAGCAACAATAGTTCTGGGAAGTTCCCAAATAAACATAAAATAATGAAGACAGATTCAAAGAGAGTTTGTCTTTTCCATAATATAACAGGTCATTCTGTGGCTGATTGTATACAGTTTGCCAATCTATCTTCAGAGAAGAAGATTGAATTTATTGAAAGATATAATATTTGCGCAAGATGTACTGGAAATCACCATAAAAGTAATTGTAGGGTGACTGTTTTCTGCTATAAATGTAGAACGAATCAACATTGCACAGCCTTACATTTAGTACAAGAACCAAAGAAGGAAACAAGTAGTAGTTCCCAACAGAACCCAGTGCAGGGAACATCTGGAAAATCTTCAAATGTATCTAACTCACAAGAATTTAAAGATAGACATAGTCGTTGTACCACATTTTGTGACAGCAGTGATGGTAGAAGTTGCACTAAAGTGTTTTTAGTTGAGTTGAGTGTTCCACATTATAAAAGTAGGAAGTTACGATGCTATGCCATTCTTGATGAACAGTCTGATTCATCTTATTCAGATCCATTTGTAGCAAAATTCTTTGGAATCGAAGGCCCTGAACATAATTATATAACTTCGACCATGGGGCATTTTCAATATAAGGAGACTGGTATGATATTAGATGGAATATCTATACGAGGATTTGGCGAGTTACATTGGTATAAATTACCACCATTGTTTACTAACAGTGGTATTCCAGAAGCTATTCATGAAGTTGCTACACCAGAAATAATATCTTCAATTCCTCATTTGAAAGAATTTGCCAACAAGTTCAATACAAAGGATTTGAATAGCAGAACACTACTACTTCTTGGGCGTGATTGCCATGAGTTATTAATTACTAAAACATTCAGTGACATTTCTCCAATCATACATAAAACCCCTCTGGGGTGGGCAGCTGTAGGGGAAACATGTCCAATAAAGCTTAGAACCCATAAAGTATTAAGAACGCAATATAGTTGTTCTCATAACCATTTGTCATCCAAATTAGGTTTCAAGGAATATGATTATAATATTCTTCCAGATCCACTACAAGCAATTGCTTCCAACCCATTTATTGCTTTTCCAGATGATGAGCTAAAAGGAAAATCAATAGAAGATCTACAATTTGACCAACGTATATTACCTAATATTACAATAAATCTGGATGGAAGATTGCAATCTCCCTTACCTTTCCGCGATCTTGATCCAATCCTGCCTGATAATAAGAATGCAGTATATAAGAGAACATATAATATGCTTATGAAAATGAAATCTGATTCTCATAAGCTCGAGCAATGCTTATCATCTATGGGTAAATTTATTTCAACAGAAAAATTTGAATTAGTTCCCAGTGATGAGATTCATTGTCCTAAAGGAAAATCATGGTATATTCCTCTATTTCCAGTTAAAGAAGAAAATAAAAATAGAGTGAGGATGGTTTTCGACAGTTCAGCTAAATATTATGGCACAAGTCTGAACTTAGAGTTACTACAAGGGCCTGATAAGAATAATAAACTCAGAGATGTATTAGTACATTTTAGGGAAGGTGCCATTGGATTTGGAGCAGACATCGAATCTATGTTTTATTGCTTCGAAGTAAATCCTGAACATCGTGATTTTTTACGATTTTTTTGGTTTCAAAATAATAATCCTAAGCTACCGCTTGCTATTTATAGAAGTAAAGTACATTTGTTTGGCAATGGCCCTAGTCCTAACATTGCCATTGCTAATCTTCATCACACTGTTGATATTGTGAAACCAACCCCTCCTAAAGAAGTTGTAAATTATATAAAGAACGATTTCTACATGGATGACGGTTTTGGAAGTGCTAATACCGTCCAGAAATGTATTGAGATTTTGCAGGGATCTATTGATGTCTTGAAGACATTTCATATACGATTACACAAGATTACGTGTAGCAATAAGGAGGTACTTGAGGCTTTACCAAGTAATGTTCAGTCATCTCAAGTGGCAATAGTTGGTTCGGCAATTCAAAAGACCCTAGGAGTTATTTGGGATTCTGAAAAAGATTGTTTTATCATGCGAGTTAATTTGCCTGAGAAGCCATTTACCAAAAGAGGTATACTAGCAGTCATAAATTCTATTTTTGACCCAATTGGATTTGCAAGTCCAATAATCTTAACTGGAAGGCTATTCCAGAGGAAAGTTATTCCAAGACGCACTGAAGGAAATAGTATATTAGTAGAATATGATTGGGATACAGAGTTGCCTGGAGAATTTCGTCATGAATGGAACAACTGGGTTGACTCTCTTCATGAGCTAAATTGCTTGACGATTCCACGTTCACTTCGACCAATAAATTTTGGCGAACCCATTTTAACAGAGTTACATATATTTTCTGATGCTTCTGATAGTGGCATTGGTTATGTTATATATTCAAGATCAGTTAACTCAAATAGCGATATTCATGTAGCCTTTGTGAATGGGAATTCACGTGTAATACCACATTCTGCTACATCTGTTCCAAGAAAAGAGTTGTGCGCTGCAGTTGACGCCACAGTCTCTAGTAAAGAAATTATTACAGCAATGCAGAACAAACCTAGTGAACTATATTATTATACTGATAGTCGTGTGGTCTTAGGATACTTGAACAATAAAAAGAAATGTTTCAGTCGTTATGTGACTCGTCGAGTTCAAGTAATTCATAATATTTCATCATCTTCACAGTGGAATTACATATCCACTGATAATAATCCAGCTGATATGGCTACCAGGCCAATAAAGATTAAAGAGTTGAAATCTTCTATATGGTATACTGGTCCTGCATTGTTGAGGGACCATTCCTGTAGGTATATGTATAACGAACCTTTTACGCCCATTGAATATGTAAAAACGGTTTACATATGCAGTGGCGATTTCGTTCCCAAATATATATTGACGTTCTGTACTCATTCGAAGATACTTTGTAAAGCGCATGAAAATAATGAGTGTATACAGTAGCGTTTTCGTCAAGAAAAAATTCGTCAAAACTTACGATCTTTTAAAAAAACACAGTATGTTAGTTTTATACAGTATAATTATGTAACAAAAATTGTTAAGTGTAGGTAAACTTTACTGACTTTCAAGTACTGTACAAGTAGAGTAGTTGTATTGAGTAGGATATCAGCCTACTGTATATACAGTAGTGCAAAACTACTGTAGGCCTACTATACATTCCGATTATTCTGTGTTTCTGTTTATTTATTATTTAATTATTAATTCACAACCAATTTTGTTTTATTAAAACCCTATATCACTATATAACCTGACAATTTCAAATGGAAAGGTGGGGGGGATATACACAAGAAATATTTAACCTACTTCAAGGGAAAATCGATGCACAAATACCACCAACCAGCAAGAATGAAACGGGAACTTACGATATAAACTCTCATGTCACTCAGTTTCCCCTTTCTTCACACATTTATTCTCCTTGTAAGCTTAATCCATGCTTTGTTAGCGTTAGGTAAACATGCGAACATTGAACATACAATTTCATTTCAGACGTTAATAAAATTATGTTTTGACGACCAACAAGTTACATTACATACTGTAGTATGTAAAAAATATGTAAAAAAACGATGATACGTAAACAATGATACGTAAAGTCAATCGCCAGAGACTTGACTTTACCTGACATACTTGACTTGACATTGCATTGACTTGAAATATACCCCATTTGGCTTTGTCATCCTTCAGTTGATATAATTCAATTCTCATACTTGACTTGAAATTCTTCTGCCAAAAGAAGTCAAATATGCTAAGTTAAGTACGTCAACTTTAAGTCAAGTAAAGTGATCACTTAAACAGGCTATGATTTCTACATTATTTATGTATACATTTTGTCATTGTCACCACTATATTTCGTCAATTTAAGTCGATGAAATGCCAAAGGTAGGAAAAAATAAACATTTAAAGTCACAAATACGCCACAAATAATCCAAGTCGACATTTTATATATAGGAATATATAATGTAACAAATTCTCCAATCGGTGTTGTTAAAACGCCTTTCGTATAAAAAATAAATCTAAAGGGTTACAAATACGACGTATTTGTAACCCTTTAGATTTATTTTTAAACTTTCCGCGATGTGAAGACAAGCTTTGTATGTGACGTCGTCACATACAAAGCTTGTCTTCATATCGCGGAAAGTTTTGCTATCAGTCGCATTTTTTCTAAGCCCTGACATACAGTATTATGCATTAAGCCTATTTATATTAGCCAACTGTACCAGACTGAAAATCATATTTTTTAGATTGTTGGCTGGTTATATTTACTTAACATACTGTACTTTATTTGACATACAGTATTTGACTTAGCTTATTCTACTTGACATAATTGACTTGACATACTTGACTTGACAAAGTTGATTTAACTAAGATGTGCCAATAATGCTCCCACAGGAACCATCAGCTATTACAAAAAGCCCGATAATTGTCAATCATCTAAGTAATCTTCAGGATAACCAATTTCATAATATAATAGTCGATTTTTTTGGAGTCCAGCCAATGGCATTCTAGAACGGTTTATGTAGCACAATGTAGCGACGTCATTAAGTACGCTGATTTGCCAACCCTGCGAGTTGGTAAATATTCGGATTCTAGGCCTGGGACGGTATTATGATGGGGGGTGGTAGTGCTGGTGTCAAGTCTAGCATGTCAAGTCAAGTATATCAAAATAAATTAGAAATTAGAACCTTAACATTCCTACACCATTACTGAATATAGTGTCTTTCTTTTAGTGTCGATATTATATTGCACCAGTTGCGCCGTTATTCTTCGTACTGTATTTATAGTGAATTCTGGGTTCCAAAGGAAAGGTATCATGGAAGCGTGTCAGAAAACGCGGCTAAAAGCGCGGAAAAAACGCCTCAACGAAAATGGCCTTCTCAGTAGGCCTTGTGCAAATTATTATTTTTTTTCTACCTTTGGCGTTTTATGGACTTCAATTGACGAAATTGTTTCATAATGCGATTAAGTTGTGACAATGAAAAAATATATGCATAAATAATGGAATCAAGTGTATTCACAGTGTTGAAGTCAATGGCTTCTATGTCCAACTCAATTTATCGATTAAACTCAATGATATTGAATTTATTTTCCTTAAAGTTACCCACTCTTCTACACATGTGTGTGAAAGTCAAAGCCAAGCTAACATTAAAGCATAGAACATCGCCGTGACCGTCACAAAGGTCAAACCCCCCTCCCCCTGTCACAAAATGTCACGCAAAAAAGACTGTCTACCCCCCCCCCCCCCCCACCTAGTGCGTGACATACTTTATGAACCCCCCCCTTGTCATTTTATCGACTTCAATTGACGAAATAGTTCCATTATGCGATTAAGTTTTAACAATGAAAAAATTTATGCATAAATATTGTAGCAGACATAGCCTGTTTAAGTGATCACATTACTTGAGGCACTTGACTTCTCTTGGCGGAAGAAATTCAAGTCATGAATTTCAATTCAAGTATGTCAAGTCTGGTCAATTCAAGTACATATGTCGGGTCAATTATTTTGTCAAGTCAAGTCCTAGTTTGTCAAGTAAAGTGTATCAAGCGAAGTCTAGTATGCCAAGTTAAGCACATTTATATCAAGTGAAGTCAAGTATATCACGTCAGTTATGTCAGGCCAAGTCATGTCAAGTCAATAATTTCAAGTCAAGTAAAATATGTTAATTTGTCAAGTCAAGTAATGTACAGTATGTTACGTAAATATGTCAACAGAAGTATATCAAATCAAATAGGCATACAGTACAGGCCACCAGAAAAAGCAGATTTCATCCAATGTGATCACATGTGAACACATTTGTTCAAGTCATCTGATTGGCAGGTTATGGCGAGTTATCTTCTAGATCACACAGCAGGAGGCTAACTTGCTGGGACCGACAAAAGCTTTGTGTGCGGTGCGCCTGTATGTCTGATATCAGGTAGATGAGAGAGAGCCCCCAGGGCGTAACATTGCGGACATGGGCTGTATTGGTAGAGAGAGAACTACATACAAGACCACATGGAGGTTCATTGAGTGTTTGGGAGTGGATGGGTATATGGATGGAGGAGCCTAGACCATTGAATAATTGATTTAGTGCATGGAGATGTCGCGCCTAGTCTGACACCGAGAGGGCACAGAGAAACACCAGAAGATGCCTTAACATCACTAACTAACTATAGGCCTGCCTACAGGCACTATTAGACACTATTAACCGCACACTATAAAGGTAAACAAAATCCTTATCGCATTTCCAGCTGCAGTGAGTGACAGTTAGCGGCAAACTACAGAGAGTTTCCAGATTACTAAGCGTTTCAAAAGTATTCAATTGTATCCTTTGGCGAAAAAATTTTGGTTGTTGCCATTTCAATTATGTTCAATTATGTTCAATTGTCCCGTTCAACAACATTACATTACACTGCGGTACACATTTGATAAAATGTGTTCACAATTGTACAATTCTGCGTTTTCTGGTGGCCTGTACTGTATATCTTTAAGTCAAGTGGAGTATGACAAATAAATTATGTCAAACCAAAAATCACAAACCATGTCAAGTACCGATATGTCAAATCAAGTATGACAAGTCAAGTATGTCAAATGAAGATGGTAGAAATGAAATGATAGATGGGTTTCAGTTGTTTCGGTCGCTCTCTCTCTATGTATAGATAGTAAACAGCAACACAGATTAGCGACGAACTTTATATGAAATACCAGTTGAAGACAGTTTTTACTTAGAAACCATGAAATGGAGACATAGCTTAATTCGCATTATTTTATAATGAAACAGTAAACGAAATTTTCATATCTATTTTAGTTTTGGAGTTATTTGATTTTTTGTAGACCTCACTTATTTTGAAATTAGTATAAATTTAAGTGGTCAATTTTTTGTAAGATAAGCTATTACTTTTTCAACATACTATAATTGTATTTGTCCTACAGGATAATTTTCGCTATGAGTTTTCCTGTTCAGTGATTTCATTTCAATTGTTACTTTCCACGGCTGACGGATTCTAGACTGTCCATCAGTCTGTCTGTCTGTCTGTGTGTCGGTTTGTCTGTCAAAATTAGGGAAATATGATATGTAACAAAATATTTTGCTTGTGGGTGAAATGAAATCACTGACCAAGAAAACCCCATAATTATTTGTTAATTTGATATATTTCTCAATTTTGACAGACAAAAGACAAACAGGACAGACAGACCGACAGACAGACAGACGTAAAAACATTAAATAATCAATCAAACGTAAAAAAATAGCTACCGGAAATGAAATCACCGACCAAGAAAACCCCATAAATAGATATGTTTCTTAATTTGATTTATTTCTCAATTTTGACAGAAAGACAGACCGACAGACAGACGTACAAACATTAAATAATAAATCAAACGTAAACATAGATATCAGAAATGAAATCACCAACCAAGAAAACCCCATATATAAATTTTTTTGTTAATTTGATTTAGTTCTCAATTTCGGCAGACAGACAGACAAACAGACAGACAGACAGACAGAAAGTCTAGATTTCTTTAAACTGGAAAAGTGAAATTTTAACTGTAATTACCACCCAGTGACATTTTAAATGTTATCACCACCCAGAAAAACCTTATAACACAAATTTTGAACAGTTTGTGCACTTCTTAAATTTTAACAGACTGACAAACCAAAAACAGACAGACTGACTGACATGCAGACAATCGTCTAGAATCGATATATAGTGAAAACCGATATCGTATTTTAAATCATCGGCAAATAAAAACCCAATAGCAAAAAAATTTAGGTGGTGGTGTTATATTTATTTATTTGTTACATTTTTGACAGAGAAACAGACAAGTATTCAGACAAACAGACAGAGTGACCTCCAATAAAAATACAAATTAAAATATTGTCGCCAAAGTTCCATACACTGATGTGTATCTGAATTCTGACGTATGTACCTAATGTTTGACAAGTCTGCTTTGAAATATCGTAAAAGTTTACATAATAATCCCCCCAATTACAGAAAATTGGCGGGAACGTTTGAAACTCTCATAACTTTAAAGCCGTTTTTCTCAAAACTTTGTTAATATTTGGTCATTAGACTACTAATTTTCAAAACTCAATATCTTTATCGGATTTGAAATCTGTTTTCAGTGTTCGATTCAGCATAAAAATGTGTATTTGAATCAATAAAAAAACACAAAATTATTTTTTGTAACCGTAGGTCGGTTTCTTGATCAAACCCCACATTTTTAGATAATTAGTCATTATTATCATATGTAATAAATCACACAAGAATTTGCACCACAGGTTTCTTGGACGTATTTTTAACTTGTATATTTATTTTTTATACAACAGACGTGTTTCATCAGTACTAATTACATAATTTGTTACATTATTCATTCTTGCTGTATATATTGCATATAATGGCGAATTAATGCTATTGTATTAACTTTTGACGCATTTGCAACTATATATATATATATTTCATGTGTATGATAAAAAGGCATATATGTTACATACATATATCGCATCATTTTACTACAATTCAACATTATTTTGGTGATAGCATTAACTAATGTTTCCTTTATTAAATGAGAATAAAATATTTAAAACAAAAATAATATCTAAAAGTATTAGTTAGTTAGTTTATTTATGATGATCTTAATCTGATGATTGTAATCTGAACACTGTATATTGTATAATTCATAGCCCCATAATAAAAATAAATTGGCAAGATACCATCATATCAGTTCATTATTACCAGCATTAATTCAACACAGTGGCGATCCACTTAGACTATTTACTCTATCTAATGGAAACTACCCATTTACAAGCGAGTTTATCATAAGTGAAGCAGTTTAGCACAGAAAAAGCTTTCTTTGTGGTGGATTAAGTAATTTTATGTTCATTGGTACTTTGCACTGGTTGAACAAAAAAATAGTGTGTGACATCTGACTTTAGACCTAAAATACACTGAGAGCGCCACTAAGGCGTAATCGTTACAAGTAGTCAATACGCCCAGATATCCATGATAACGCCCTTGTTACATTTCCCAAAATCGTTAAAACGCCGTTATACATAACCATTTATGTCGAATTCGCTACGTGTTACATCTATATATATATATTTCAAGTTTCTACTTATACCAACCAATCATAAATAACAGTTACATTGGAAACTAATATCATAAATAAAGTTGCTTTTACAACTGAATTCTTTATAATAAAATCAAGTCTAAACCAAGATATGTCTAATGCGTTTTTAATTTTCATTGATAAAGTAGGTTTTACATGCAAATGTTTTATTATGGTGGTGTAAACTCATGCATTTACATGCGAATGTTTTATACCTAATCCCGTGCTCACATTAAATATAAACTATCACCAATATTTACTCAATAAAGTCACCTTTACATGCAAATACTTTATAATAATCACGCTTTGTGATAAAAAGTTACCTTTACAAGTCAGTGTGAAACTGAAAAAGAAAAGTCTCTAGTTAATAATAAATCAATCTGATACTGTTTTTATATGTTCCTTATTGTAATCTGCTACCTCTTCACTTGCTTTTGTAACTTTTATTTTCTTTGTAGGTATAGAATCATTGTTGGGAATGGAAGATGATTGAGATGTAGATCTGCGCTTTCTATCACTTGAGGTCTCTTCGATGTATGTCTTTGGATTAAATGTGGATGAAACTACTTCTGGAAATTACTTATTAACCTTAAACTTCCAAGTTGGTGGATATAGAATCACGAAACCGTCTGCTATATCAGTTGATGAAACCTTTAAGGGGGGCACTCTGTAATTGAATGACGTTTTTATTTTCTTAATTTTGGCGCGGGACTATGTTCAAAAATATTAATATTTGACAAACCTATGTAATATAGATCCAAAAAACTGAAAATCGCAAAAAAAATTTTTTTTAATTTTAATTTTGCTAATTAACATAATTTATTGAAATTTTTAAAAAAAGGCTTCTAGAACCGCAATTTTGATTCAAATTGTTCAAAATTTGGTTCGAATGTCCGGAAAAATGTTATAAAACGATGCAATTGACAGAATTTAAACATCTGTCTTACTTTTAAAATTATTCAATTTTTTCGAAATTTGTCACCAAAAATAACTAAAAAACTCGAAAAAGTCACAAAAAATTTCGAATTTTGACTATAACTTTGGTTAAAATCAAAATTTCAAAATTTTGTCAATTGCATAGTTAAAACACTTCATCAAGACCACGCATGCCAAAAATCAGCCAGTTTTGACCAATTCCCTACAAGTAGTAGCATTTTAAAATATAAAAAAGTGCAAAAAAATGAAATAGGAATAAATCCAATTTAAAGTTTGAAAGCAGATTAGTTTGATAAAAATATCTTAGTTTTGCAATATTTTCAGTTAAAATAACTCAATTTACGAATTTTTTTTTTTAACATGTAGTGCTCCATATGCTACATGCGGAATTTTCGGTTTTAAGTAAAGATCGCCAATAATAATGCAAATAATGCAAATCCGTCCCTGTGATTTTGACATTTACGTTCTGGGTATATACTACTGCAATATTGTAATTCGTGTAATCAGAATTTCAGAATCCTACTGTCCTAGGCTAACCTAACAGCTGTGACTGTTCTAGCTACCATGAGCTAGGGTTAGGCAGACGGTTCCAGCTAGGATTAGGGAGCAAACGGGTAATATTGGGGTTAGGGTTAGATTACAGTTAGGTTGGGGTTCTAACTATGTTGACCCTAACCAAAAAAAATTAACCCACACTACCGGTACGGCAGTGTGGGTAGGGACAGATTTGCGTTAGAGCCGAATTCACAGTCAGACAGTACAAGGGAAAGGGACTAATGTTCACAGATACTCGTTTAAATTTACCGCCACTGATGCTTAGATACAGTTGCTAAGCAACATTACACTGGATACACCAGAAAACCGAAAATAAACTTCTTATGAGTGAAAATACGAAAAATTTGGATATTTTTGTGCCAGATTAAGGTGTACGAAAGTCCATATATCTCGAAAACTAAAAGTCGCTCTGTCAAACCGTTTGCATATTTGGAATCTCCATTAAAAATCGGCTTAGAACAAAAAATAAAAAAAATGACCAAAATTCTTCAAAAAAAAATTTAATTACAGAGTGCCCCCCTTAACATCATATCGTAGAGAAACTCTATATATGGTATGTCTTTATCGTAATGTAACTGTAAATATTTGCTTTCCTTGTCTGTAATAATTACTTTTTTTTCTTGTACATTTATTTTTACTTTAAGTCGGTCAGATAAAGCTTTATCGTCCGTATCTAGCTCTGAAAAGACACCTTCGTTACTAATTTCATAATTCCATTCATACCACAATGAATTTACTTCCGATGCTGTTAAGTTAAACCCATTATAATACCTAAGACCAATAGCATCAGAATATCTAGCTGAAATCTCCCATAGTCCCATATAAGTCGCTCCTTTATATTTGCTTACAAAACCAACAAAAGATGGGTTGGTTAAATTAACAACATAACACTGATTTATTATTTCGAGTGGTGGTGATAACAATTCTAATATTTCTGTCTTACTCTGAAGCAATAAATTAATGAGTGATTTGTTTAGAATTTGACATTTACCTTGCTTCTGAATATATACGTTTTCAGTAATAACACAGGTGGAAATATTTAACTTTCCTCTTGTAAATTCTATATTAGGATAAATATTACCTCTTGAAACTGGTGATTCCTTTTGTCGGTTGAATAATATTTCTAAGACGTCTAGAAGGTAGAGTGTATCCTGGTAAGAGAAGCACGTTGTTACATTGCTATCGCTTGAGAGTAATATAAAGTACTTGCCATAAACAATACTACAGGTATATTTATTAAATGTAAATTTCCAAGTATTGCTTGAAGTTTTTTTAAATAAATCCATAATTAGAATGAAAACTATTTTGAAAAATAAAAACTAAATAAATGATTATTAGATTGTAAAACTTCTGTTTATATGGTTGCTTTAATACAGCAGAGTGACTTACAGTGAGGAATATAGTAGATTCGTGTAACAGATGCAACGTGTACAGCTAAATTTATTACATTAGCGTGAGTTAGAGAGTGAAATAGCAGTAACGTGTAACAAATGCAACGTAATCAATGCTAGCCCTATCATTCTAACTTATATTCAACTTAGTTGATCGATCAGTTACATCGATAAAAGAAATCGATTATTATTAATAGTCGAATTAATGTATTCTACGCTATAGTAATTATGTTAAGGAACTAGAAGCTATTTATAATCATCTGCTACCAGTGATGAAGATGAAGAATTCAATGACTATGGTATAACTCAGATATTTATCGCCTTTTTCTCTCGAGGTTGGATGGAAGAGTGATTGGTGAGTTGTGAGGAGTTATATCAGTCCCGGGTTCGAACCCTGTTGAATATTTTGTTATCTGAAAAATTGCAAAATTAAATTTAGTTACTAGTAAAAAATAGCGATTTGAAAAATAATAGAAGTTACCTGATGCTAAGTGTAGACACCCGAACACCTGTAAAATAAAGGTTGGTGATTGGATGCAGTACTAGCGTTGGGTGACTAATAACGCCTCTAGCGGAAGATGCGGGAACTTGAGAAGTTACCATGGTTACGGATGAAATGCTGACATCTGATTGGTTGAAATAATAACGACCATTGCAAAAGGTTGAAATGGTGGCTTCTGATTGGCTGCAGTACCAGAAATGGATGGTAATGATGGACTACGGGTGACCTTGGCCGAGGAACCATGTATTGTATACTACTTACATGTCCACACAATCAAATACAGTAATAGTAATAGGAATAGCTACGCCTCGCCTACAATCCAGCATGCATACAGTATACATATATATGTGTAATATAAATTTAGTTTTTAGGATAATAGTACTTCTGAAACTTTCAGAATTTTTTTTTTATTTCCGTGACATCGTCTATCTCGTCTCGTCTCGTCTGCGATCTGCTCTGTAAAGGAGATAGCCTTCTACTTCGACTTCTTTGTTGGTGATGGAGTCATCGAGCCATGTCACTGAGATTGTCAGAATATGTAGTTTATTCGTGGTAAGTGTAAATTTTATTTCGGGCAGTTTTGGATATAGGCTTTGTGTATTCAGGTGTGCGATATCGATGCCTCTGTTGTTTTGCCATGGATATAGTGGTAGAGTAGTTGGGCGTGCGCGTGTGTATAATGCAGCTGGGGTCCTTGCGGCTGCGGATAACGCAGCTGGGGACCGTGCGGCTGCGGATAACGCAGCTGGGGACCGTGTGCCTGTGGATAACGCAGCTGGACGTGGACACTGCGTGGCTGCGGATAACGCAGCTGGGGACCGTGTGGTTGCGGATAACGCAGCTGGTGACCGTGTCGGCGCGTATAGTGCAGCTGGGGACCGTGTGGCTGCGGGTAATGCAGCTGGGGACCGTGTGGCAGCGGGTAATGCAGCTGGGGACCGTGTGGCAGCGGGTAATGCAGCTGGGGACCGTGTCGGCGCGTATAGTGCAGCTGGGGCAGCTGGGGGAGCGTGTGTTTACGGATAATGCAGCTGGGGACTACGTGGCTGCGGATAATGCAGCTGGAGACCGTGTGGCTGCGGGTAATGCAGCTGGGGACCGTGTCGGCGCGTATAGTGCAGCTGGGGAGCGTGTGTCTACGGATAATGCAGCTGGGGACTACGTGGCTGCGGATAGTGCAACTGGTGACCGTGTGGCTGCGGGTAATGCAGCTGGGGACCGTGTGGCTGCGGGTGATGCAGCTGGGGACCGTGTCGGCGCGTATAGTGCAGCTGGGGAGCGTGTGTCTACGGATAATGCAGCTGGGGACTACGTGGCTGCGGATAATGCAGCTGGGGACCGTGTCGGTGCGTATAGTGCAGCTGGGGAGCGTGTGTCTACGGATAATGCAGCTGGGGACTACGTGGCTGCGGATAATGCAGCTGGGCACCGTGTCGGCGCGTATAGTGCAGCTGGGGCAGCTGGGGAGCGTGTGTCTACGGATAATGCAGCTGGGGACCACGTGGCTGCGGATAGTAGTAGTAGGGTGGTACCATGGCCTACTACACACAGGCCATGACATGGACTTTGCTGTGAAATTAGCGTAGGCTGACTGATGAATTATCAAATATTATATTTTCCATGAATGCAGGGTCCATATTTAAAAGAAGATGACTAGATTTTCGTAAAGAATTTAATTGAAACAGTATTTAATAATAAATAAATTAATTATCGCTCGAGTTCCTGCAGCTTTTATTCGTGGCAGGAATGTTTGAACGCTAATAAGTCGGTCAATCATGGATGAAATGGAACCAAACTTGGTACACATGTAGTCTTTAAAAAAATTTTGAAACTCTACACACAGACAGATTTCTACAGTTCCCCGGTCTGCCGCTAGGGGGCGAATTAACAGAAATGTAAAAATAGCTGTAATTATAGAACCAACAATCAGATTCATCTGAAATTTAGTAGTAGTTACCTAAGAGCATTGCTTAATTAGAAATTCTACAGAGACTTTTACAGTTCCTGTCTGCCGCTAGTGGGGAATTGTTAGAGCTCCAGTTCAACGTGCTTAGCACGGTTTAATAAACAATCAATTAATTATTTTATTCAATACAGTAATTATAACAGTAAAATGCAATGTATTCTATTTTTTAGTGAAATCAAGAGATAGGAGGGGGGTGGGACTGGACGCAAATCCCATCTTAGCGAATTAATATCCCGCCTCAATATTAATTTCTAAATTTTGGGAAAGGAGCAGGTTACAGTGGCACGTTATTTTAACCAAAACAATAAAGTAAACACAATAGAACAGGTTACAGTTTTATTTTTAAGAGTAATCAGCTGTTGTTATTTGCGTCCAATTTCCCGTGGAGAGGGATGAATTTTTATTGCGTCCAGTTCCCCCCCCCCCCCCCCCCCCCCCCCTATCTTGAAATCAAATACCAAAAATATATTTATTATATGAACAATCTATTTGGAAATTGTAAGTTCGGCCTATCTCTTTACCATAAGCCCAGTATCTTTATCTGGTGTGTTTTTATTATTTTACCAATTATTTAATATGTTTGATAGAATTGAACAACACCGCCCAACACAACCAACTCTCTATCCGCCTCGAGCATCGAGAATACGAGAAACTCGATCGAAATACCTGCTTATCCCAGTAGTATCCGTCCGTAGTCACCGGACCGCTGTGGTTTACTCCCGTAGAACAGTAGAATTCCCGCAGCTTCCGACCCAATTCGACAACGAATTCGCTTCACACTTTCGCGTCACAGAGAACGTAATCCAGTGTGATAACGTCTGCCCAACGTTCAACCATTTCCCCCAGGCGATCCCAGGATCCGGGCCGCCGCTAAACCCAGATCGCAATCCTCGTCGATTCGTCCAGTCGTCGACGTAAGTCAGTAAGTGGGACTCTTCCCACCGCACTCCAAGGTGGGTGACCGGAGTGAGGCATGATGAACTTGGCAGTGGCCCGCATTACGATCTGACCCACCGCCGTATTCCCAGTGTCTGAGTGTAGTAAATAACCAAATAGAGTCGTACTGACAGACTGACAAACAAGCAATTCCATAGTATTCCCCCGTTAATCACCTCTTGAAGCAACTCGGCTGCTCGGGTCCAGATACATCGGACTGTCGGGAGCGTTTCAGACAGTAATGGAGCGGCATTTGCGAATATTTCCAATGGTTTTATAATAAATAAGGGGATTCAACAGTTCAATGCTAAAACAAATGAATTATTCCTAACCCCACCCCAATACAGCAATAAACCTAACAGTATATAGCTTAGGTACAACATGTGTACCAAGTTTGGATAGATTTCATCAAGGATTGGCCGAGTTATTAACGTTTAAAATAAAATACTGAAAAAAAACGCGACAGAACGACAGAACGACAGGTTGATTAATGGTACCACTACGCTAAGGCTCACTCACTTCGTGGCTCGCCCCACAGTTGAGACGTTTTTTTTATCGTCTTGTCTGCACCTATACTGTATAACGAAATACCGGTACTGTCCTGCTCTTTCTGTCTGTCTGGTCGGCTATGTCAGTCGGTGTACCGGATTCTCACTCATTGTCAACACGGTTTTATTTCTAGGATTCCGTACAGAATGTAATAAGTTCCTGGTTAGTATGGTCGAGTTACGTTTTATTCTAGTCGAGATTTATCGAGTTTCAGTTTCGGACAATCAGAGTGGCCCAATTTTAGACTCCCGGTCAAACAGGGTCGTGGCCCAACCATGGTGTTGAGACTAAGGGGTGCGATGTTCCAACGAGTATGGACTTGTTTCGTTTAATTCTAGTTGAGATTTATCGATGTTCAGTTTCGGCCAATCAGAGCGTCCCAATCCTAGACCCCCAGTTCAACAGGGTCGTGCTGTCGTGGTCCAACCAGGGTGTTAGACTTGTGAGTGATGTTCCTAGCGAGTATGGATGAGTTTCGTTTAATTATAGTCGGGATTTATCGAGTTTTAGTTTCTGCCAATCAGAGGGTCCCAACCTTAGACCCCCGGTCCGACAGGGTCGTGGCCCAACCAGGCTATTGAGACTAAGGTGAGTGATGTTCCTAGCGAGTTTGAACGAGTTTCGTTTAATTCTAGTTGAGATTAATAGAGTTTCAGTTTCGGCCAATCAAAGCGTCCCATTCGTAGGTAGACCCCATGCCCCTTGGGTCTGAAAATTTGTGAGCGACCTTCCATTTGACCTACGTATCTATGGTCAAAAAATTAGGAAAATCGTTAGAGCCATTTTAAATTTGATCACTCACTCAGTCAGTGATTGTCAACACGTTTTTATTTCTAGGTACAGTATGATTCCTAATAAATTGGGACAACGACGACCGACGGTGACAGTTGAACTAGTGTTTCAATTTTCAACCAATATGGTAAAGATTTGTAGAAAAAGAAATTTGTTACCGTGACATCAGAAATTGACAGTATATCACGGGTCATGGTGGGGTGTTTACCATTTACATATCCTATACTATACATACCATTTTGGTACATTCCATTTACATTTTTACCATTTTCCTGTACAATACAACGGCTAGTATTTTGGATGAAGTTTCCATTGCATCCTCGATCGGTGTGACGCAGGGTGCTCCAACGAGCACATTTGTTTTCACATCGTACATCAATCCACCTCTGGTATGAATAAACCAACTACCATTGAATGGATGGCTCGGCGTAGTAATAATTATTCTGGTCATGGATGATGCGGCCCTTGTAGTATCATCACGACCCTCTGCTATCCAGGAGCTTTGGTGTTTTGTCGAAATACTGTAATGAATTTAAAATGAAAGTTAATCCCAAAAAACACGTGTACAGTATGGTTGTGAATTGAACAAGTGATGACAAAATCAACATTATGGGCTCAGATGGTCCAATCATAGTTAAAAATACATAATCCTATGTATATCTAGGAGCTATTTTTCGACAAGATGCTAATATAAAAAGAGCGACCCAGGATCAATTGAATGGCACAAATTGCAACGATAAACTTTCTACTGACTCAACCTATATACAGTAGCTTCTGACACAAAATACCCCTGTCGATCGAGTCAAAACATTTCGACAATGTATTGCAATCTCAGTAACATATTATTGCCGAAACCCAGTGATTCCCTATGTAGACCCGACCGATGAGTCTTTGTCTTTCCCTCTATGAGTGTTACGAACTGAAATTAGTTATCGGCAAACTGCAATGCATTGTTTGTCTTTATGACAGTATGATGTAGAGCGTTGAGGTTTAAGTAGAGTATGTTATTGTGTTCGCAAATAAATACATATTGGGTATAGGCCAAGGTTGGTATAGACTATAGACTGACCCTGGAAAATACCAAAACGTATTTTAGCCTGTTTAGTCAGGTCGCCTAACCTAAAAAATAAGATTGATGTGGACGTTCTGGTGGGTATTGCATAAAAAATATAGACTTTTAATTATGGACTAATAATATTAGTTAAATATACTAGACCATTCGATTAGTGAATTTATTAGTGTTTCATAAACATTTTACAAGAACTACTCAAATTCTTCAGATTTTATTAGTGGGCTACACTAATGAAATTACATCAATACACCTGTGCCAATTATGGCAATTTTGTCCAGAACGTCCACAATAACTTGCTACTCAATAACATAGGCGATAGGTTGCAGTTATATTTTTGGCTTTTGCAATATACGAAATCGAAAATACCACACAGCCACAGCCACAGGGGTGTTGTGATGCATTTCGCGATTTCGGCAACTCATAGTTGCATTTCGGCAACTGTTATCAGGATGCGCTTAGGCAAACTGATAGGTGCGTTTCGGCAACTGATAGATGCGTTTCGGCAACTGATAGATGCGTTTCGGCAACTGATAGATGCGTTTCGGCAACTCGTAAACAAAGGCCAACTGGATACTGTATAGAGCCTACAGTATAGAGATACAGTAGGTGGAATCTCAACGTCACCATCGCGCATTGTATCAACATAGGGCAGAGCAAATCAGTATTATTTATTACCTTTGCCTCGTTACGTTTCCCATTATTCATTTTCATTCTACATTATTTTACCCACGCCCACTCCAACACTACTTCGAGCTATATAGAAACTGATGTTATTAATTCCATATTTTTGTCTACATATTATTCGATATATTACAAGTAAAATTCAACCTGATATTATAATTCAATCTGATATTAATTTATACAGTACTGTTTATCTATTCCCCTTTTCAAATTTGGATTTTCAACTCGCGTTCGACTCAGTAGATAGAGTTATTTTATTTAGAATCCGACATATCTCATGATCAGTTTAAGCCCAAAATGGAGAGCGTACAATAATTAGTTCTAATTTTAGGTTAGTTTGAGTAACAGCTGTCCAGCGTCACGGACGGAACGTCACGGATGGAAAAAAATTCCACATTTATCAATCGGACCACAAAATCATATTTTATCACTGCTATTCGTCACCTTCAAGGCAGAACCCCCTAAGTCGATTTTTTTCGATTTTCATGTTTTTGACTTTTTGGGTAATTCGATATCGGCTTTTTCGTCTGGCAGAACACCGAAGCTTTTCTACCAGCCATTTTTGAGTTATAAGCCAAAGACAGTTCCCCGTAACTTATGCCCACTTCGAGGCAGAACCCCACAAGTCAATAATTGGGTTGCAAAACACCGTAAATTCAAGTATATGAAATCCAGTCCACCAGGCAAAACCCCTTAAATTAGAAATAACAACCTGTAAAACCCCTTAAATCAGAAACAATAAGCCTGGCAAAACCCCGTAATTTATAATTTATATACTGGTTTGTATTGCGGCCAAGACACAAATATTAATGAGGGACGCAAACATTAATGAGGGACACAAAACATTAATAGGGGTCCATGGTTGCCAATGGATATTAATATGAGCGATGGTGATGCTTGCCATCAGACGATTAGATATTAACCCTGCAAACAATTTACTTTCGAGGAATGTCAGAAAAACATCATTAATTTGTTATAAATGTTGATAAATGTCATTCCCTTGTTTGATATAATATTTAGATGTTCAATATATGTTATTTTAACATTACTCTATAATGTCTTTGTCATACATTAAATAAATGATAACTGTTGATGTTAGAAAAACGTAATTTTAATGTGAGAACATAAAAATTAGTCAAAAATGTTTTATAAGTGTTTAGTTCTAACATTTTAAGAACATGGTTTGTTAAATATCAGAACAATGTTATTTTGTCACATAAAATAAACATTATGCGATAGACGCTGCTGTCACTTCTATTATCTAATCTGAGATTGATGATTGGCTAATTTTAAAATTGGCGGTAATGGAGGAATTTTCCACATGTAAAATAGTATACAGTATGGTATGTTGTACAATACTCATTCTGGCATGCCTGTATTCAATGTTTATTGTGTATATGTATTGTTATACTGCTGTACTGCAAGGCCTATCTCTATATTACTGTAGTGCTGTAGTGTAGTTACTGCAGGCCTACTTACTGCACTGTACAGTAGCTTATATTTTTGGTTTTATAGTTTTGGTTTTGTGATTTATTTAACCTGAACTCATAAATAAAACATATCTACCTGAATGCGAGTTCGCCTTTACCCTCTGGATTCACACATTACTGCATTAGACCTACCAATTACAGAATTCAAGTCTGCCAGGACCAGGAAGTCCCCTTAAACCAGCACTGACAGGTGGAGGATTGACTTATTTGTCTGTACTGATGGTGGATTTCAACAGCCGAGGACTAAAGATTGGAATTCTTATTATTGGGAGGTCCCAGTTTTCAGTTGAAGGGGCAGGGCACAGGGACAGCATTACTACAAAACTTTGGATTCGATTTGAAAACTTCACATTATAACTGTTATTTCAAACTATTTATTGTTTCAGTTTTTAGATTGTACTTTTGTAGGGCCTAGGCCTATTGATTTATTTTTACAGTTTAATAAATGAAGCTCACTCAGCTATAATTATAATTAACATTTAATTTTTTAAATATGATTTGTTCAGATAGGGAGGATTTGCGATGCAATCAAAATCATCCCTCTCCAGGGAGATATCGATTCAAATAAGTACTGATTACTCTCCCAGAAATAAATCTGTAAAATCTGTATATGTGCCTCTGTAGCCAACTGTAACCTGCTCCTTTTAATAAATTTAACATTGTTGTGAGGTATTATTTATTAAACCCACTATATGTACATGTATATGTATATGTATCTTTTTCAATGGTAATATGGATAATATTGAACAAATGTGTAGGTATATAGAGTCAGTAATGTCTGTATATTAAGCGTAGGTTATTACCATTCACTAGATATTCAGGTTTATTATGTCGGTTTGTTTGTTATTTTTGTGTTAAATTACGTTGAAATAATTTTAGTATTCGCTAAAGTTCTCAAGACAAAATAGACAGTTTCAAAAATCTACTGGACAATTTATATAACTGTGTCAATAACTAATTATCGTAAAGGTTTTGTGCAGTATTATATTTGATATTATTTGTACCGCATATGTAAATTGTCAATAAACATATCTATCTATCTACATTATTTTATATAGACTACAAATCAGATCTATAAATCTAGTGAATAATATTAACTCAAAGTATTTTAATTGATGCAATTCATTATGTTGTTATCACTTATTATTACGTCATAAACATATTCTTTTTAAGTCTGTGATTAACTTTAACCGAAATATCAAAACCATTTACATAATGGGCCATACAGCCATATATTTGTTGTTTACTTATTCTGTGATATTTTACTTTGATTTTGCTGTTTATTTCATTATTTGTTTCTGACTGGTCATTATACAAAAAATTCAATTCATGTTATACGTTTTAATTGTTATTAATTTGCATACAATTGCCTACAACAAAATTGTATTCAATCAAACTGTGTTAGAGATTGTAGCCTGCCACTACCATATCAACATGCGTAGGGAAATTATTAATTAATTATTCAATAAAGGGTTTGGCAATTACAAAGAACGATAATAAAGAACGGCAATGGAGGGGGATTATTAGTTTGAGAGCAAGCGAACCATAAAACATGAGAGAAGGGCTTAATTGCACGTAAATTTAATGTTACGTTTTTAGCAAACAATATTTTTATGTTAAGAAATAACATAACAGTAACGATCTAAATAAACATTATGCCGTTGTTATTTTAATGTCATTAAAAATACAATAATAATGATAAGGAATAACATAAAAGTAATGATATATGTAACCATCCTGGCTTTGTTATTTTAATGTTATTAAAAACGAAATAATAACGTTAGTATATAACGTCATATTTCTTGGCCAATTTACAGTTTTTTTATCATTAATCTAACAATTTGAAATAATGTTATCTATGTCATTAAATAACATTTTAGTAACAGCTTTTTAACAATACATTGTTTGCAGGGATACCATCCTTTGAGCTTATGCTCATCCGATCAGAGACTTGCTGAGGACTTTCAAAGTTAACTGTCAGAATTTTGGTCTTTCTGGAGTTAATAAAAAGACCAACACTAGAAGCAGCATGTTCTAATGAGCTGAGGAGCCGCTGGGCTCCCTCTAATGATTCTGAGAGTACTCCTAAGTCATCAGCAAAGTCTAGATCAGTTAGGTACTTGGCAGGATTTCCTCGACTTCTGGAGCCAGTAGGTGGAGTTATCATCACCCCATCATCATTATGATGATCTAAGGACATGCGTAGAACATAGTCAACCACAATAATGAACAAGAATGGTGCAAGTGTGTCTCCTTGGAGGACGCCCCATAACACTTCAAATGGTTCTGTGTCACCGTCAACAGTAGACACAAATGTTGTCGAACCATCGTATACTGATCTGATTGCTGCAATAATTTCATCAGGAATCCCATATAATGAAAGTATGCTGAACATACGTGAGCGAGAGACTGAATCAAAGGCCTTGAAGAAGTCAACAAAGATAACAGCCAGATGCCTGTCTTTCTTTTTTGATAACTCTTCAATTATCCTTCTAAGTGCCAAAATGGGCTCCATGGTCCCACGACCTTTACGGAACCCATTCTGATTTCCACGTAGCAGTCTCTCAATGGGATCCCTGATGCGATTTAATAGAATTCTATTGTATAGTTTTGCAGCAATCGAGATCAATGAGATTCCCCGAAAAGAACCATAGAGTGTTAGGTTGCCCTTCTTGGGAACTGGCACCAACTTATTTGTTTTCATTTCTTGTGGGACTCTTGTTGTACGGTACATGTCTACTATGATGGGATAGATGAGCTTTAAACACTCAGGTATTTTAAAGACCTCAGGGGGAACACCATCTACTCCACTGGCACGATTGGTCTTAATGCTCTTTGCAGCTGCCTTCACTTCTGCAAAGGAGATATCGCCAATGGGAATATCTGGGAGTACAGACTCAGACACTTTTACTTCTATAAAGTTATCAGGCAATACCCTGTCATTATTGAGGAGCTTTTCAAAGTGGTCTTTCCAACCATTGAGGCGATCGGCTGGTGATTCAGCCTTAACCTTGGTGGTTGGTTGGCTTTTCCGCCCAGTAAGCAGATTGATCGATTTCCATGCCTGGGATGATTGCCTGCTGTCGTCAGCATCATTGATGGCATCAACCTGTTGGTTTATTAGCTCCTGTAGATTAACAGAGTACTGCCTGTTCAGGGACCTAGATGCAGCTTTAACTGCATTCTTGGCCGCTGTAGTCTGTTTGAGTCGGGACTCTTTCTGCGCCTTATGAAGGTCATTTCGGCACTTCTGAATTTTGTTGTCAGTCCAGGGGGCCCTTTTCCTGTTTCGAGGGTATACAGGAACTGTTTCTGCAGCTGCTAACTTAACTGCTTCTGTAAAGGCAGTGTAGCCCTCACAGTGATCTGCCGCCTCAGAGGCAAGAGCCTCATACCTGTTGCTCAGCTGTAGTGTGAAGCTGGATCTCACACTTGGCTGTTGCAACAGAGAGGACCAGTCATGCCGTGGCAAGGCAGATTTCGTTGTTCTGCTAGCACGCAGACTAAGTCTTACCTTGGCCACAATAAGGCGGTGATCACTGGAGAAGGGTCGAAGTGTAAATGCATTACAGTCTTGTATAGAGCTCCTGTATTTCCTACGAAACAGAATATGGTCTATCTGGGACTTGTGACCACTGGGTCCACTATGAGTCCATAGCTTTCCAGTTCGCTTCTTGAACTGGGTTCCAGCCGAAAACAATCCATTTCCAGAGATAAAATCCTGAAGATGGACAGAATTTCGGTTAACACTATTGCTATAGACCCAGGGCGATGTAGGTGATTGATGCAGACTTGCATTAAAGTCTCCCAGGAATGTTAAGAATGCATGCTGATCCACTCCATCAGTTGCTGCTTGTAGATTGTGGTAGAAATTTTCCACCTCCTCTACAGGGGCAACACTAGTTGGAGAGTAGCACACAATCAGAACCACCTTAGGAAACTTCTTAGCCAGTCTTCCAGAACATGAGAAGTGGCAACGGATGATGCGGTTAGAGATTTGGTCTATTTTGTCCAATGCTGCATGTGCAGTTGGATTCATCAATAGACCAATTCCACCATTGCCACTATCATCTGCTGACGCGAGGGCGAGTCGCCAACCGCCCCCCATGCCCTTAATCAGAACCTCATCAGTCTGTCCAGTCTGCATTCGGTGCTCTTGAACACCCAGTTCGGTGCTCTTGTTAAGTAGTACCGGTCAGCCGGTACCGCGTGCCGGTATGACTTGACTACGTATGAGTCTGTCAGTTCAGTTGACGTTTCGTTGACTGCTGGTTCCCTGCATATCTTTATATGTTTACACAATTCATCAATCAGTCAATTCTGTAGATTTGTAAATTTATACAGGTACCGGTCAGCCGGTAGGCCCTATTATTTTTTATTTTTTTATTATATTAATATAGGGCCAACCTTCAGGTGTCTGACATCTATTTGTTTTTCCAGTACCGGTACCTACAGCTGTATAGTGTTTGTTGTAGTTGTAGGTACCGGTAACAGGGCAACGCTGACTAAACTCCCCAAGCTGCAAGCTGCCTAGCCAAGGTGTACTAAATAACAGGTCATGCAGCGAGCTGATTGCTGAAATTAGCAGAGGCCGATCTTTTCCCTATTTATGGCTCTATTTTCATAATATTTCCTTAGAAACTTCTTATGTGCTACTTTTCTTAGGTGGATATGATGACTAGGGTTCATAGAATTGTAATAAAATATGTTTCTGGAATTTTTATATTGTCAAGGTAACCGGGTACAAAGTTCAAACTTTGCCCGTCTGTAATTCAAGTAATTCGATGGATTCTGTTCTTGAGATTTGGTAGGCGAGTAATGGGAATAAAAGTTTATCAAAATATTCTACATTTAAATATTTTTTCAATCCCGTTGCCATGGTAATATATATAATGAAAAATTTAAATAATTGTCAACCAATTCTATAAAACGCCATTTTTATTCGGTGTTTGTCAGTCTTAATATTAAGTTAAAAATACCAACATTTTATTTTATCAATCGTCAATAATTGTGAATCTTAATTGTAAAGGACATAAAGTGCCAACAAACAAAACTGTCCAATTAGAGGGCAAAACCTGTGATAGCATGATTTTAAGATTCCAGAATATTAAATTTTGGTTTGCAATTAATTATTAGAAAAGGAAGAGGACAGGACGGCCAGGGACGTCAGTTGCAAATGATATAAATAGAAAATAGTAGCCAAATTTCTACCTGGCGGTCATAATGTGAAATTATCGTTACACCCATTACCATGGAAACAGGATTGAAAAAAATATACCTTTCAAATATTTTGATAAGACTTTTATTTCCTTTACTCACCTGCCAAATCTCAAGAACAGAATCCCCGATCGTCTTGAATTACAGACACGCAAAGTTTGAACTTTGTACACGGTTACCTTGACAACAACAATATAAAAATTCCAGAAAGACATTTGATTACATTTTTATGAACCGTAGTCATCATATCCACCTAAGAAAAGTAGCATAAAATAAGTTCCTACTGAAAATTAATGAAAATAGTGCCATAAATAGGGAAAAGATCGGCCTCCGCTAATTTCAGCAATCCGCTCGCTGCATGACCTGTTATTTAATACACCTTGTGCGGGCCAAGCCCAACTATGAACTAGGCTATTCCTATTACCGGCAGACCGGTACCGGTAAGACTAATTGATATTGCATTTTTTTTCTATTATAGGCTTACCGGTCGTGCTCAGTCAGTTTACAGGTCAGTTTGGTTAATTAATTGTAAAATGAGGAATTCAGTGGATGTTCACTTAGCCCGTCTGAAGTGTCTCTCAGAATGCAGCAAAGCTCTCCTCCAGGGGGCGCCTTTACCGCTACCCCTGTGCTACTTGCCCAAGGAAATTATTGTAAAATGCTGTGCACCGACCAAAACGACGTTTAAACTATATACATCACCTGAAACTAGTTCAGCCAATCAGGTTGGCTCGTTGGTTCTAGACCCCGAAACGCGATTTTCTGTTGATTCAGAGGAATACTGCAGAAACGATGGGCAATGGCTACTAATTCTAGACGAATTACCCATTGCTGGTCCTATAGGGGACGCTGGACTAAAAACGGCCCATAATTTGTGGATATTAGGTCTCCCTAGAAACGGAATTCCGCTTCTAAAATTTGTCGGTGTTCCGGTGGAGGCGGCGAGTTTAAAATTGGTGGATTCCACTTACTCGTTGTTTAATCGGCGGACGTTGACCTCGAGTTCGATGAACGTACCTGCGGTGGAACGTCTGCGTTCGGTGCCCACGGGGACATCCTGGTCAGTGGAACACGACGAGCAATTGTGTCGGTTCCTCGAGAAATACGGGAAGTCCCACCCGGGGGAATATGGCCCGACAGGAAAGATCAAGAAGTATGTCAGCAGTATCGAGGTGTCGTCGCAGCCTGAGGGAGCGGATTGCCTTACGGATGGAGACCCAGACAGTCGCTGGGAGTCGGACGGAACTAGCGGGAACCACTGGATCCGGATGGCCATTAAACCTGGAACGGTGTTGCAACGTTTGTCCGTTCGGATTGCCCGCTCCCAAGATTCCTACACGCCGTCCCGGATGGTCGTTATGGCGGGCCCTGACGCCGACTCCTTGCGGAAGATCGCCGATATAGACTCGACGGATACGCCACCCAGCGGCTCGTCTACGTCCTACGAGGTCCCTCTACTCTCCGACTATTCGGATCATCACGCCGTCTTGGAGATCCGCATTAAGCGGAACCACAGCGACGGTATCGACTCGCGCATCTACGGTATCGACATGGTCGCGCGCATCGGTGTCCCGATAGGGCTAAGTCGCGACTTGCTCGCCGACCCCATGGTCCGGTTCCCCAGACTCCAAGCCGCCTCGCTGGACACGCTGTATCGACGCGCTCTCGCCTTGCAGAGAATCGCCTCACTTCTCGATCACGAATTAAACTTCGTAGCTTCCTCCTCTATGGAATCATCGAATACGTCGTCTATTTTCTCGGATCTGTTCGTGTTGAAACCGGTTCTGTTGTTGAGTTCGACTCGTTCCACGTTAATTAACAATCTCCTCCGTCGGGTGGAGACCTCCGAACCGGAGGATCGCCCCAAGGTTTATATAAACCGTCGACTCGCTATGGAACACCGGGGCGACCCCTCGAAGGACCCGAGTTGTAGGAACTCGGTGTTCCATCAGGTGTTCCACTCGCTGGCCGGTGTGGAACGAGTTTCCCGACTGAGCTACCGCTGGGCCAGCGGGTACAACCAGTGGTGGGAGTGTAAGTTCCTCTCGGAGGGGATTATCGACCAGGGCGGGGGGTTCCGGGACTCCTTGGCCGACATCGCCGAGGAACTCAACCCCCCCGACGCCTCCCAGTCGGTTCCGCTTCCGTTCTTCCTCCGGGTCTCCCCGGACGCCGACGACGACAACGACGTCTACATACCGAACCCCGGATGCCGCGAATTCGCCAAGTTCGTCTGGATCGGGAAGCTGATGGGCGCGTGTTTCCGGGGCTCGGAGAACCTCGTTCTCTCGCTGTCCTCGTTCGTGTGGAAGTCGCTTATAGGGCAGCCGGTCTCATGGGCGCGGGATTACCCGGCGGTGGACGCCGCCCAGGTCCGGCTAGTCGAGGCCATCGAGGCCGCCGACGAGTCGACCTATCAGGAACTCTACGCGAACTACCTGACCTTTACTACGACGCTGTCGAACAGTCGGACGGTGGAGCTGCGACCGTGCGGGGCCGAGCAGTCGGTCCCGTACGCCGAGAGACGGTGGTGGTGCGAGGCGGTGCGACGCGCCAAGCTGCTCGAATCCCGCGACCAGATCACGGCGATCCGTCGCGGGTTGATCTCCGTTATTCCTCAAGCCGTCCTCGAGCTGCTCACCTGGGAGGACCTCGAGCGACGCATCTGCGGCGACCCGGAGGTCACCTTCGACGCGTTGAAGAGGTGCATTCGAATCGAGGACATGGCGTCCGACGATAGACACGTTAAGTTCTTCTACTCGGCTCTGGAGAACTTCACCAACGAGGACCGCTCGCGATTGCTCCGGTTCGTGTGCGGTCGTCGGCGTCTTCCTGCCACTATCTACGTGTTCCAGGATCGGAATAAGTCGGATATGCTTCCCGCTTCCAGCACTTGTTCGTCCGCTCTCTATCTGCCTCGATATCCGTCGGTTCAGGCAACCGAGGAGAAACTCCGCTACGCCGCCTACAACTGCATAGCTATTGATACCGATGTAGACCCGTGGGACGAATGAATCATAATTAATTACAGTGCGGTTGTGTATTGTTATTATTATTATGACACAGCCATATTAATTACTTTTTTTTTAATTTTGTGTCCTTTTTAGTTTGACTTGGGAAAAATTTATACAATAGATAAATTTATTTCAGTGATTTTTAGTCGTTTCTAGTTTGATAAAACTAGAAAAGCAGCCCCTCCCACCTGGCCATCTTCCACTTTTTTCTAATATTCGTCCGAATTAGTTAATAATTTTAAATTTTTCTGATAAGTTTTTATTTGGACTTAACTGATAAAGGTGGCGAGAACATGATTTAATAAATTGTTTGAATTTAAAATTAAATCGTTTGTCGTTGTTTTTAAATTGTTTAGTAAAAATAAATGCCGCATCCATGACGTATTCAGTACTTTATACAATAATAATAAAATAATACACAATAAATACGAGTTGCACGTTAAACTACGGTTTAATTTTAATTATAACATAAATAATTATTGTATATTTCATTACTGATCAACCTTGTGCTTTTAATAACGATTCGTTTTGTTTGCTATATGGTGCTTCATTTGTACTGTACTGTTACTTGAATGTTATAGTTATATAGAGTTGTCATCCAATTAGTAATTGTTATCTTGTCTCACGAATATTAGGTAGAATTATAATTCCCAAATAACTGTCTATGTATGGTAATATTATGCAAACATTTCTTACTAACAACTATGGGCACACATTTACAATACATTGTTTATGATTATCTTATACGGAAATATTTGTTATAGAAAATTAAAATTAATTGATATTTAATGTCAAGTATTTTTTTCGTCTGGTACGAAAACTATATTATTATAATTTTGGAATAAAGGGCGAGACTTACATATTAATCAGAGGCATTTTCAACAACTACTTTTATATCTCCGATCGTATATGCATCTCAACGTCATTAAACAAACGCAAATTAGATATATTATATAAATTTAAAGAAAACAAAAATGTCAAGTGTCGAAATGGTGATTGATTATCCTTATCACATAGATTCTACATAAAGGGTAAACAATTAGGTCTGGAAGGATAATATGACTTGACTACTTCGGTATCACTATTCCAGATAGGGGGGGGGGGGGGGGGGGGGGGGACTGGAGACGCAATAATAATTCATCCCACTCCAGGGGAAATTGGACGCAAATAACAGCTGATTACGAGCAAAAATAAAACTGTAAACTGTTCTATTGTGCTTAGTTTATTGTTTTGGTTAAAATAACGTGCCACTGTAACCTGCTCCTTTCCCTAAATTGAGAATTTAACATTGAGGCGGGATATTAATTCGCCAAGGCGGGTTTTGCGTCCAGTCCCCCCCCCCCCCCCCCCCCCCCCCACACTCCCCGCTCTGTCTATACTGGATACCAAAACCCAGGAGGCACACTTGGTTCAGGGTGTAACAAATGGACCCCTACAGTCGGCAGCAGGGCTGTAGGCCGTGGATAGGCGGAAGGTAATCAACCAACTGCTAGACATGTTGACAAGGTCGGCGGAAGGTAATCAACCAACGGCGACCTACTGCGAAGACGCTTGTAGGAGTTGCGACCACAAGCGGTTTACTCTCGGTCTCGCAACTGAAAGATATATGTCCGACTTCGCTCGACCTAGTAGTAGTAGTAGTAAAAGGTAGATGGTAAAACCTTATTCCACCCGTAATATCAAAGAGGCAGTCGTTAAAAATAGTAATGTTAAAACCCGGGTGAAAAACATTTATCACCCGGATGAAAAACATTTATCACCCGGGTTAAAAAATTTATCACCCAGAAACATTTTTCACCCAGAAGCATTTTTCACCCGGGTGATAAACATTTATCACCCGAGTGAAAAATATTTAAATGTTTAACTATTGACATTCGTTTATTGTTTTGGTTAGAATAACATGCCACTGTAACCTGATCCTTTCCCTTAATTGATTACTAACATTGGGTCGAGATATTAATTCGCCAAGAGTGAATCTGGATCAAAATGAGCTTTCGATATTATTTTGTTTATAAGGAAACTAACTACATATTAAGTTCTGACACATGTATTTCACCCGGGTGATAAATGTTTTTCACCCGGGTGATAACTGTTTTTCACCCGGGTGATAAATGTTTTTCACCCGTGTGAAAAACCTAAAAAAAATGAAAATAATTTTCCGCAATCAGCCACCGTAAAATAGGCCATATTAAACACACACATGTCAATAAAATAAACCGAACAATTAAAAGGTTGTGCTCATAGATTAAAACGAGCATTTTATTGATAAAAGGTTTTTTTTATTGATAAACTTGTTGTCAATTGTTGCTAAAACTTTATGTGAATACTTTATGCTAAAAGAGTAGACAGGCTGAACGATGAGATAACTGAGCTATAACGACTCTGAGTTTATTAATGAATTATACTAATTGGAGAGGTAAACTTATAATTCAATATAATGCGCATTATACAGTAGGCCCCTATTATATAATTATATTATGCAATTAAATTGAATACAATAAAATAATTGTCATCTAAACCGGGTAAATTCACAAATGAACCGGGAGAAGCCCGGGGAAAAATCATGTCAAAATCGTTCGACACACTGCTCTGGTACTGTAGTGTATCGCGTACTCTGTTGAATTTTTGTTTTAGGTAATTAGGACATTTAAGTTGAATTTTTGTTTTAGGTAATTAGGACATTTACCATTATACACTTTATGCACATGGTTAAGGCGTAGCTGTTTAACTCTACTATCTAACTTAAGTAGTCCAGATTCAGAAAAGTCATCTGGAGTTAGGTGGTGCCTAGGTTTGTAGTCTTTAATAAATCGTACTACTTTATTCTGAGCTACTTGTAATTTACATTTAAGCTGTTTGGTATTAAAGAAGAGCAAAGTAACTTGCGGGAGTCGGTGTTTAAACTATTTTTATTTCTGTATAGAAACCTAAGCCTACTGTTAACTTTCGAGAAAATATTTTTCACTATGCTTTCTCCTGATAAGCAGTTATCCAATGTGGCGCCTAAATATTTAACTTCCTTTTTATTTTCTATTTTATGTCCATACTAGCGACTTCAAACTTAGTTGCCTTCTTTAACTTTCTTTTGGAACCAAACAAAATACTTTAAGTCTTACCGTAGTGAATGGATAGCTTATTATCAACCAACCACTCAAAATTAAAGGATTCTAGAACTGCACTTAACTTTTTGGAAATATTGATAGGATCTTTATGAGAGAAAATAACAGCACTGTCGTCGGCATATAAAATGAGTTTAAAATCAAATCAATGGGTCGTTTGCACAAAAAGTGGCCAATTTCAATGTTAAAAATATTTTTCGCAAACCCTATAAAATCATACATACTGTATTTCGAAAGCCCTGTTGCGTGCTGATTTCAAATTTCATAGTGGATTGCGCCTTCAGAAACGGTCTAAAAAAACTTTAAATGAAGTAAATCCGATTTGTAGAAGAAAAGTTAGAGCGAAAATAAAGGCGTTACCTAGGGAAAATTTTCAATAACGTAAAAAAACTGCTTGGTTAACTTTTGGGCATAACTTCTGTTAGACTTATCGTTTTGCATTCAATCGTATATATACGGATAGGATAGCCAATAAAATGATCTTTCGGAAAATACTTACTTTGACACATACACATTTCACACTCAAAAGTTATCTTTAAAAAACGAACGTTACAACACATGACAAATCTCTAAAAACGAATTTATAGCATTTTTTATCGCTTCAAAAACAAATTTTAAAGAAGTGTACCCGCATAACGACTAGTAGGCCTACTGGACTATACAGTAGTTTACTGGAAGTATCTCTTACTAACATTTGGTTATAATTGTTTGTATCTCAAAAACATAGAATGGGACATCGCATAAAATGCCTTTTCATGCTTGTAATCCGATAGAAATACAGTATATGTAAAATTGCCTAAAACCAATGCCAAAAAATGGAAAGGTTTATATACTGTAGTTATGGCTTATAAAATGGCGAAATTACAGGGGACGCAATTTGGCCACTTTTTGTGCAAACGACCCCAATATCTTATTTAATAATACACAAAATTTTAGAATGTGTTATTTATTTCATGAGATGGTGGGCAACAGCGGTAAATTTAGTGAATTAGTGAATAAATGTAGTGGATAGTTAATAAATGTAGTGGAAAGTGAATAAATTTAGTGTAAAGTGAATAAATTTAGTGGATAGTGAATAAATTTAGTAGAAAGTTAATAAATTTAGTGGAAAGTTAATACATTGAATTAATTTAGTGTAAAGTGATTAAATTTAGTGGAAAGTGAGGAAATTTAGTGGAAAGTGAATAAATTTAGTAAAAAGTGAATAAATTTAGTGGAAAGTGAATACATTTAGTGGAAAGTGAATTAATTTAGTGGAATGTGAATAAATGTAGTGGATAGTGAATAAATTTAGTGGAAAGTGATTAAATTTAGTGGAAAGTTAATACATTGAATTAATTTAGTGTAAAGTGATTAAATTTAGTGGAAAGTGAGGAAATTTAGTGGAAAGTGAATAAATTTAGTAAAAAGTGAATAAATTTAGTGGAAAGTGAATAAATGTAGTTGAAAGTGAATAAATGTAGTGGAAAGTGATTACATTTAGTGGAAAGTTAATACATTTAGTGGAAAGTGAATAAATGTAGTGGAAAGTGATTACATTTAGTGGAAAGTTAATACATTTAGTGGAAAGTGAATTAATTTAGTGGAATGTGAATAAATGTAGTGGATATTGAATAAATTTAGTGGAAAGTGATTAAATTTAGTGGAAAGTTAATACATTGAATTAATTTAGTGTAAAGTGATTAAATTTAGTGGAAAGTGAGGAAATTTAGTGGAAAGTGATGAAATTTAGTGGAAAGTGAATAAATTTAGTAAAAAGTGAATAAATTTAGTGGAAAGTGAATAAATGTAGTGGAAAGTGAATAAATGTAGTGGAAAGTGATTACATTTAATGGAAAGTTAATACATTTAGTGGAAAGTGAATAAATGTAGTGGAAAGTGATTACATTTAGTGGAAAGTTAATACATTTAGTGGAAAGTGAATTAATTTAGTGGAATGTGAATAAATGTAGTGGATAGTGAATAAATTTAGTGGAAAGTGATTAAATTTAGTGGAAAGTTAATACATTGAATTAATTTAGTGTAAAGTGATTAAATTTAGTGGAAAGTGAGGAAATTTAGTGGAAAGTGATGAAATTTAGTGGAAAGTGAATAAATTTAGTAAAAAGTGAATAAATTTAGTGGAAAGTGAATAAATGTAGTGGAAAGTGAATAAATGTAGTGGAAAGTGATTACATTTAATGGAAAGTTAATACATTTAGTGGAAAGTGAATAAATGTAGTGGAAAGTGATTACATTTAGTGGAAAGTTAATACATTTAGTGGAAAGTGAATTAATTTAGTGGAATGTGAATAAATGTAGTGGATAGTGAATAAATTTAGTGGAAAGTGATTAAATTTAGTGGAAAGTTAATACATTGAATTAATTTAGTGTACAGTGATTAAATTTAGTGGAAAGTGAGGAAATTTAGTGGAAAGTGATGAAATTTAGTGGAAAGTGAATAAATTTAGTAGAAAGCGAATAAATTTAGTGTAAAGGGAATAAATTAGTGGAAAGTGAATACATTTAGTGGAAAGTGAATACATTTAGTGGAATGTGAATAAATTTAGTGGAAAGTGAATAAATTTTGTGTAAAGTGAGACAATCTTATCAACGAACAATAATGAAAACTTATCCGAAAAATTTAAAATTATTAACTAATTCGGACGAATATTAGAAAAAAGTGGAAGGTGGCCAGGTGGGAGGGGCTTCTTCTCTAGTTTTATCAAACTAGAAACGACTAAAGATCACTGAAATAAATTTATCTATTGTATAAATTTTTCCCAAGTCAAACTAAAAATTACACAAAATTAAAAAAAAGTAATTAATATGGCTGTGTCATAATAATAATAACAATAAATTTAGTGGAAAGTGAATAAATTTAGTGGAAAGTAAATAAATTTAGTGGAAAGTGAATAAATTTTGTGGAAAGTGAATAAATTTAGTGGAAAGTGAATAAATTTAGTGGAAAGTGAATAAATTTAGTGGAAAGTGAATAAATTTAGTAGAAAGTGAATAAATTTAGTGGAGAGTGAATAAATTTAGTAGAAAGTGATGAAATTTAGACTAATGTGGACAAATGTTAGTGGGAAATAATTTTGTTGCCTTCAATAAACACTGCTACTATATATTTACGTAAGACGACATGCCTCCCGGAAAGATGCCATTAAGAATTGGATAATTGGATGGGTGGAAAGAAGACCTTTTACCCTTCCAATTATCTAATACTATACATTTAGTCAACTAGCAATAGCTCAAGCTCGGGGGCCACCCATCCGGAAGTCTTCAACTGTCGTCTCTATAGAGGTGACCTTGGTTCTGACCTCACCAATCCGGAAGTCTTCAACTGTCGTCTGTATAGAGGTAACCTTAGTTCTGACCTCACCAATCCGGAAGTCTTCAACTGTCGTCTGTATAGAGGTAACCTTAGTTCTGACCTCACCAATCACTGTCAGCACCATCGACCTGATGTTTATTGAATACCACTACAATCGAACAAACGTCAATACATCAATTCGTAGGCAACCGACCCCATACGATACCAGATACGCTTATAAGCGTATCTGTACATCTATTGTTCTTGCGCGAATACCCGGGACGACATCCAGTTGTCGTAAAATTTATACTGTATGTATAACTTTAATTGTGTATAAGTATACCCTACTTATTCAGTTAGTCTGTAGTTGCTACCGTAATTGTGCACCGGAAGTTCCGGTACCTCTTCTGCTGTATGTATAGGCCTTTTTCTGCCGTTCAGTTGACAATGTCAGTCAATCTGCATGTGTGCTGTGCACTTCTTCAATGTTAATTACTACCTCTTACTATTTTAAATGTACGTTTTATATGACTATGAAGAGAATTAACATTTCTTTTCCCAACGAAACACAACGCAAACCATGGGATTAACATTCCTCAAGACACTACCGTAAACGCCCCCATTTCTCGACATTTTGGTGCCTGGACCCGGATAGTGAAAGCGTCACTAATTCGATGTCGGATACGTGGGAATCGCTACATCAACGCCGAAAAGGCCACCGTGGCTTGGCGAGGCGACTGATTAACGAAATCGAGGAGCTTATCAGACCTGATGCTCAGGTACCGGTAGCGGTAGGCCTATCCAAAAGGTATATGCAATTATGTGCACAACGTGATAAATTAGGGAAACTTGACGAGGAAATAGAACTTCTAATCGATACCGATACCGAATCGGATTTGGAACGCGAGCTAGCCGTAGCCTCGGATTTTATGGAAAGTGAATAAATTTAGTAGAAAGCGAATAAATTTAGTGTAAAGGGAATAAATTAGTGGAAAGTGAATACATTTAGTGGAAAGTGAATACATTTAGTGGAATGTGAATAAATTTAGTGGAAAGTGAATAAATTTTGTGTAAAGTGAGACAATCTTATCAACGAACAATAATGAAAACTTATCCGAAAAATTTAAAATTATTAACTAATTCGGACGAATATTAGAAAAAAGTGGAAGGTGGCCAGGTGGGAGGGGCTTCTTCTCTAGTTTTATCAAACTAGAAACGACTAAAGATCACTGAAATAAATTTATCTATTGTATAAATTTTTCCCAAGTCAAACTAAAAATTACACAAAATTAAAAAAAAGTAATTAATATGGCTGTGTCATAATAATAATAACAATAAATTTAGTGGAAAGTGAATAAATTTAGTGGAAAGTAAATAAATTTAGTGGAAAGTGAATAAATTTTGTGGAAAGTGAATAAATTTAGTGGAAAGTGAATAAATTTAGTGGAAAGTGAATAAATTTAGTGGAAAGTGAATAAATTTAGTAGAAAGTGAATAAATTTAGTGGAGAGTGAATAAATTTAGTAGAAAGTGATGAAATTTAGACTAATGTGGACAAATGTTAGTGGGAAATAATTTTGTTGCCTTCAATAAACACTGCTACTATATATTTACGTAAGACGACATGCCTCCCGGAAAGATGCCATTAAGAATTGGATAATTGGATGGGTGGAAAGAAGACCTTTTACCCTTCCAATTATCTAATACTATACATTTAGTCAACTAGCAATAGCTCAAGCTCGGGGGCCACCCATCCGGAAGTCTTCAACTGTCGTCTCTATAGAGGTGACCTTGGTTCTGACCTCACCAATCCGGAAGTCTTCAACTGTCGTCTGTATAGAGGTAACCTTAGTTCTGACCTCACCAATCCGGAAGTCTTCAACTGTCGTCTGTATAGAGGTAACCTTAGTTCTGACCTCACCAATCACTGTCAGCACCATCGACCTGATGTTTATTGAATACCACTACAATCGAACAAACGTCAATACATCAATTCGTAGGCAACCGACCCCATACGATACCAGATACGCTTATAAGCGTATCTGTACATCTATTGTTCTTGCGCGAATACCCGGGACGACATCCAGTTGTCGTAAAATTTATACTGTATGTATAACTTTAATTGTGTATAAGTATACCCTACTTATTCAGTTAGTCTGTAGTTGCTACCGTAATTGTGCACCGGAAGTTCCGGTACCTCTTCTGCTGTATGTATAGGCCTTTTTCTGCCGTTCAGTTGACAATGTCAGTCAATCTGCATGTGTGCTGTGCACTTCTTCAATGTTAATTACTACCTCTTACTATTTTAAATGTACGTTTTATATGACTATGAAGAGAATTAACATTTCTTTTCCCAACGAAACACAACGCAAACCATGGGATTAACATTCCTCAAGACACTACCGTAAACGCCCCCATTTCTCGACATTTTGGTGCCTGGACCCGGATAGTGAAAGCGTCACTAATTCGATGTCGGATACGTGGGAATCGCTACATCAACGCCGAAAAGGCCACCGTGGCTTGGCGAGGCGACTGATTAACGAAATCGAGGAGCTTATCAGACCTGATGCTCAGGTACCGGTAGCGGTAGGCCTATCCAAAAGGTATATGCAATTATGTGCACAACGTGATAAATTAGGGAAACTTGACGAGGAAATAGAACTTCTAATCGATACCGATACCGAATCGGATTTGGAACGCGAGCTAGCCGTAGCCTCGGATTTTATGGAAAGTGAATAAATTTAGTAGAAAGCGAATAAATTTAGTGTAAAGGGAATAAATTAGTGGAAAGTGAATACATTTAGTGGAAAGTGAATACATTTAGTGGAATGTGAATAAATTTAGTGGAAAGTGAATAAATTTTGTGTAAAGTGAGACAATCTTATCAACGAACAATAATGAAAACTTATCCGAAAAATTTAAAATTATTAACTAATTCGGACGAATATTAGAAAAAAGTGGAAGGTGGCCAGGTGGGAGGGGCTTCTTCTCTAGTTTTATCAAACTAGAAACGACTAAAGATCACTGAAATAAATTTATCTATTGTATAAATTTTTCCCAAGTCAAACTAAAAATTACACAAAATTAAAAAAAAGTAATTAATATGGCTGTGTCATAATAATAATAACAATAAATTTAGTGGAAAGTGAATAAATTTAGTGGAAAGTAAATAAATTTAGTGGAAAGTGAATAAATTTTGTGGAAAGTGAATAAATTTAGTGGAAAGTGAATAAATTTAGTGGAAAGTGAATAAATTTAGTGGAAAGTGAATAAATTTAGTAGAAAGTGAATAAATTTAGTGGAGAGTGAATAAATTTAGTAGAAAGTGATGAAATTTAGACTAATGTGGACAAATGTTAGTGGGAAATAATTTTGTTGCCTTCAATAAACACTGCTACTATATATTTACGTAAGACGACATGCCTCCCGGAAAGATGCCATTAAGAATTGGATAATTGGATGGGTGGAAAGAAGACCTTTTACCCTTCCAATTATCTAATACTATACATTTAGTCAACTAGCAATAGCTCAAGCTCGGGGGCCACCCATCCGGAAGTCTTCAACTGTCGTCTCTATAGAGGTGACCTTGGTTCTGACCTCACCAATCCGGAAGTCTTCAACTGTCGTCTGTATAGAGGTAACCTTAGTTCTGACCTCACCAATCCGGAAGTCTTCAACTGTCGTCTGTATAGAGGTAACCTTAGTTCTGACCTCACCAATCACTGTCAGCACCATCGACCTGATGTTTATTGAATACCACTACAATCGAACAAACGTCAATACATCAATTCGTAGGCAACCGACCCCATACGATACCAGATACGCTTATAAGCGTATCTGTACATCTATTGTTCTTGCGCGAATACCCGGGACGACATCCAGTTGTCGTAAAATTTATACTGTATGTATAACTTTAATTGTGTATAAGTATACCCTACTTATTCAGTTAGTCTGTAGTTGCTACCGTAATTGTGCACCGGAAGTTCCGGTACCTCTTCTGCTGTATGTATAGGCCTTTTTCTGCCGTTCAGTTGACAATGTCAGTCAATCTGCATGTGTGCTGTGCACTTCTTCAATGTTAATTACTACCTCTTACTATTTTAAATGTACGTTTTATATGACTATGAAGAGAATTAACATTTCTTTTCCCAACGAAACACAACGCAAACCATGGGATTAACATTCCTCAAGACACTACCGTAAACGCCCCCATTTCTCGACATTTTGGTGCCTGGACCCGGATAGTGAAAGCGTCACTAATTCGATGTCGGATACGTGGGAATCGCTACATCAACGCCGAAAAGGCCACCGTGGCTTGGCGAGGCGACTGATTAACGAAATCGAGGAGCTTATCAGACCTGATGCTCAGGTACCGGTAGCGGTAGGCCTATCCAAAAGGTATATGCAATTATGTGCACAACGTGATAAATTAGGGAAACTTGACGAGGAAATAGAACTTCTAATCGATACCGATACCGAATCGGATTTGGAACGCGAGCTAGCCGTAGCCTCGGATTTTATGGGAGACATTTGCGACATCCTACAACGTGTGGAAAGTCGAATGCACGTCTCCTCATCCAACGTCAATTCCAACACGTCGGCTGCAAATACAACGGGTTTTTCAGCCAATCTTCGCAACGGTATGGAGTTCCACCAGAAACTTCCACAACTAAAACTTCCATTGTTTGATGGCACCGCGTTAGAATGGCCCAACTTTTGGGACCGTTTTCAGAATTCAGTCCACAACCGACCCGATTTATCCGGAGGAAATAAATTCGATTATTTAAAGGGCCAACTGAAGGGAGAAGCCTTGCAATTAATTTCGGAATTTCAACTAACCGATGAGGATTACGAGGAAGCGATTGTGTTGCTAAAGGAAACATATGGTAAACCGCATCTGATTCTGCAGGCACGTATGCATGCAATCTTTGATTTGGAGAAACCCGCTGCAACATCGACCGATTTATCCTCATTTCGAGCAAAATACGAGGCTCATATAAGAGGTATTCAGAATTTGAATAACGATATCGAACATTCTGGTTATGTATACGCAGCAATAATCCTCAGAAAACTACCAGCCATAGTTCGTAGTAACATTAATCGCGCATCTAAGGTAACTACATGGAATCTTCCGGAACTACGGGTAGCGTTACAAGAAGAAATCGAACAGTTGAAAGCACTCGAGAAGGAGGCCAAACTACCCACATTAAAATCGGGACAGAATGGATCGAAATCGAATGACAAAAGTAAACATTTTAAATCGTTTAATGATAATCAATCTAGTGATTATGGTATAACCAAACCCGAAGGAACTGTTGGTTCATTCGCCACTGGGGGAAACGTTTCCAGGTGGAATTGTTATTTATGTAAAGGTAAACATCCCGTTATTAATTGCGATAAATATATTACGGGTGAAAGTCGGAACCAACGTTCTCACGAATTGGGTTTGTGTACAAATTGTCTCCGACCAAAGCATACAGCCTTACAATGTCGGAGTTCCGAACGATGTCGATCGTGCAATCGCCGTCATCACACGGCATTACATTTTCATAAAACTACGAATAACCCTAACCCATCCGATTCTACAGTCGCAACTATATTGGATCAATCCTCTGCAAACTGCAACGTTGATATTAGCGGAGCTACATTGATGACCACTACGAGTCCTCAATTCGGTGGCAGTACAGTCCTTCCCACTGCTATCGTACCGATTATCTACGGTGATAATCGAGCTTACGAAGTTCGAGCGTTAATGGACCCCGGTTCACAGCGTACATTACTTACTCGTAAAGTTGCCAATGACCTACAATTAACTGTATGTGGTCACATAAACATGAGGTTGGATGGAATTAACAAACTTGGTATCTATAAGGATTACGATATCGTAGAATTCGTTGTATCGACAGAAATTGGATTGAAACGTCTACATGCCGCTGTCGTAGACGAGTTCTCAGTCCACATATACATGCCTCAACGAACTCATATTGTCAATAAATTACTAGAACGTGGCGTTAAGCTGGCGGATACTAGCAGCGATTCCAATAATGATTTCTCACTACTAATCGGGTCAGACCAATGCTTTAACTTTATTCCAATTGGTGAAACGATTGGCGGACTGTATATTATTCCTTCCTTATTTGGTAATCTGTTGGCCGGTAAAATTGAACCTAACGGGGATTCAGATAATTACAACGCCATTTCCACGTTATTAATCGGCTCCAATGACGGAGCATACGAAGACAGCGTCGACGATTTAATTAAGAAACTATGGTCATTGGATTCAATTGGAATCCAATACGAGAATATAGATGACTCGGAGGATGCTATTCTTCAGGAGTTCCAGAATGGTATCAAATTCGAAAACGGCAAATACCATACAAGGTTACCATGGAAACGCGAACATCCCACGCTTCCAACTAATTATAATCTCGCTAAACGGCGGTTGGATAGTCTCCTGTCACGCTTATCAGACAAACCCAACCTATTACTTAACTACGGGCAAATCATCGGAGACCAATTAAGCCGAGGGTTTATTGAAACAGTTGAACCCGATCAACCCCCTGAACATATTGTGCACTATTTAGCACATCATTCGGTTGCTAAACCGCAGTCTTCGACGACACCCATTCGTGTAGTTTTTGATTGTTCGGCTAGAGGTAGTAGAAATAGCCCTAGCCTTAATGATTGTTTACATTCAGGTCCAAACCTTAACCATGAAATGGGAAATTTATTATTGCGTTTTCGTTTATATAAATTTGTAGCACTGTCCGATATAGAAAAAGCTTTTTTGCAAATTAGACTCCATACTATTGATAGGGATGCACTCCGATTTTTATGGTTTAAAAACCCAACTGATATTAATAGTGCATCACAAATATATCGTTTCAAAGTTGTTCTTTTCGGTGCTACTTCTAGTTCATTTTTACTAAACGCTACATTACGTCATCACATAGAAAGTTTTTCAGAAACTGATTTAGCAGAATATGTGCCTATTTTATTACGTAACCTTTACGTTGACAATTTAATGTGTGGCAGTAACTCAGTTAGCGAAATTATTGATATGTATCATAATAGTCGCAAAATTATTGAAAGTGGTGGTTTTCCTTTGAGGGAATGGCAGTCTAATTGTATCGAATTACAAGAAATTATCTCTGGTGACAAACTTGGACCTAAAAAACCAGATAATATTACGAGTATTTTTGGTTTATCTTGGAATATTGATTTAGATATTTTACAGTATCCTAATCGTGTTATAACTATCGATAATTCTAATATAACTAAACGTACTGTACTTAGCGATTCGTCTACGGTGTATGACCCATGCGGTTTTATCATCCCAGTGACTATATCTAGTAGAATTTTTATTCAATCGTTATGGAAACAAAATTATGCATGGGATGATAAATTACCTGACAATTTGTGTACAAAGTGGAGTAAAATTGTTAACGATATTAATTTATCCCTGAGCTATACTGTGCAACGTTATTTACCTGTAGGAGATAATTGTGATCTACACGTTTTTTGTGACGCATCACTTACAGCCTATGGGGCTGTTGTTTATTGTGTATCCAGTACGGATTCAAATATAATAATGGCTAAAGCAAAAGTTACCCCTGTAAATTGTAAAGAAAATAAAGCTAACAATTTGAAAATTGTGAGTAAAAGGTCACCGACATTGCCCCAACTTGAACTTACAGCGATAACTGTAGGTGCCAGATTGATGTTATACTGCAAAAATTCTTATGCAAATAATGTCATTGTAAATAAACTGTGTTTGTGGTCAGATAGTACTATCGCTCTAACGTGGCTAAATAAAGTAGATATAAATAGTCAATATGTGCGCAGTCGAGTGAATGCAGTAAATAAACTGCTTCCCAATGGAAATTTTTATCATTTACCTACGGATGACAATCCTAGCGATCTTCTGTCTCGTGGAGTCTCAGCGAAAATACTGCTGAACTCAACTTTATGGAGAAAGGGACCTGATTGGTTAACAAACCATGATTCCTGGCCTGACCAATCCGTCATTAGTAATTCCAAATGTTATTGTGCTGAAGAGTCAATGCGTGATGCAACCTTGATTACAACTGTGACAACAAGCCTTGGTGATGAGACTATAAATTTCCAAGCCCTACTAGTTAAGAATAACTATCGTTCTTATGTAAATATTCTTTCTTATGTGTTAAAGTTTATCCGAAAGGTGAAATCTTCTATTAAAAGGCGTAGTAAGAGTGGCGAAAAACCATCTGATAAATTTCCAATTAATTTTCCGAAAGATATACCTTCGTTACAAGTAAGCGATATCGTAAGCACTGAATTGAAATTAATTCGAAATGCTCAGCGAGAAACATACTCAAAGGAGTATTCATATCTCGAGACCAAGAGAGGACCAATACCGCACTTAGTCAGACAACTTAATCTCTGTTTAGTAAATACTATTATACGTTGCAGTGGACGTATAACATATTCCTCATTGCCTTGGGAGTGTAAACTACCGATTTTACTTCCATCGAAACATTTCCTAACCGAACTTATTATTTCCGATTCACATTCCAGATTACACGCAGGTATTGCAGAAACTATTGTTGATATAAGACAACGGTATTGGATACCACGTATCCGACAACGTGTTGGATCAGTTATTCGCCATTGTGTACCATGCAGGAAGGTACAAGGAAGCCCCTATATACCTCCAATCCTTCCTCCTCTTCCTAAGTATCGTTTAGAAACATCACGTCCATTTACAATTTGTGGAGTTGATTATACCGGCCACCTATTCGTCCGCGATACTGATGAAAAATATAAGGTCTACATTGCATTATTTACGTGCCCTGCAACTCGTGCAGTACACTTAGAACTAGTAAACGATAATTCAGCAGAGAGTTTTCTGTTTGCATTTCGTAGATTCATAAGCCGTCGTGGCACCCCGAAACGAATGATAAGCGATAATTCTTCCACTTTCGTAGCGTCTAGCAATATCTTAGCGGAACTTCATGGCCATAATAGGATTAAATCGTTCCTCTTAAGAATGAAAATTGACTGGCAATTCATCCCAGTTGGCGCCCCCTGGTTTGGTGGATTTTGGGAAAGACTCATTGGGATTACAAAGACAACTTTAAAGAAAGTTCTTGGTTGTAATCTTATAACTCGTGATGAATTGCAAACCGTGTTAACAGAAATTGAAGCTTTAATTAATGACCGTCCATTGACCTATGTACATTCCGGAGCAGACGATACTATTCCAATAAGTCCATCTCAACTTATTTGTGGATATAGAGTAACCACTTTGAGTCAAATTACCAATGAATCGATAGATGAAATGAAAGATGATGAAACTTATTTGGAGAATGGTGATGGTTTAACACGACGACAAGAATGGTTACAAACAATATTAAGTTCATTTGCCAATCGATGGAGAATGGAATATCTTACAAGTTTGCGCGAATATCATCGTTGGTCTACAACTAAGAATCTGGTTATCCCTAACATTGGAGAGGTTGTTATCGTTAAGCCAATTAAAGGCAACGTACCACGTATGCAATGGCCTCTTGGACTTATAACCGCAATTCACCCTGGGATTGATGGCAACATCAGATGCGTCACTGTGAAAACTGGTGCAGGTTATTCGAAACGTCCCATTAAGAGACTCTATCCTTTAGAGTGTAAGATGAAGGATATCAAAGATATCATTCCTCGTTCAATATCGACAGAAATACAAGTAAATGAAACTGAAAGTAAACCTATAGTAAGTAAACGTGAAAGTGCGATTCGTGCGAAAGAATGTATTACCAAATATTACGATGATGAGAGCGAAACCGAAAGTGATTGAGATAAAATATAAAATTAACAAGAATAAATTTATTTTGAAAATTTAATTTGGGATTATTTTTTTGTTATTTATCTGTAATATCAAATATACTATACAGTACGTTATATGGTGATATTATCTTTTTTATATGCTTTATTTTGATGAAATATTGTTAATTAGTTTATATTGTAACAAGTACATGTTATGCCATTGTCAACTTAGTGGCGGGAGTGTGTCGTAAAATTTATACTGTATGTATAACTTTAATTGTGTATAAGTATACCCTACTTATTCAGTTAGTCTGTTGTTGCTACCGTAATTGTGCACCGGAAGTTCCGGTACCTCTTCTGCTGTATGTATAGGCCTTTTTCTGCCGTTCAGTTGACAATGTCAGTCAATCTGCATGTGTGCTGTGCACTTCTTCAATGTTAATTACTACCTCTTACTATTTTAAATGTACGTTTTATATGACTATGAAGAGAATTAACATTTCTTTTCCCAACGAAACACAACGCAAACCATGGGATTAACATTCCTCAAGACACTACCGTAAACGCCCCCATTTCTCGACACCAGTCTGTACTCAATGCACGACCCGTTCGTGTGGCCTTCGCGCAGCACGAGGCTAAGTTATGAGATACTATAATTAAATTTGAGCGATTTTATCACAAAATCGGCGTATTTAAGAAATTTAACTGAACCGCCGATAAAGCAAAGAAGATGGGAAAGTTCCTCCCCTTCAACCCGCCTTTTAATCTGGCACCCCAACCTAAAGGTGCACAGAGAATTGGTGACAGGCAGATTAACCTACCAAAGATAAATTACGATTAGATAAATTAATTAAAAAGCCTTTTTTAAGTCTTGGTACATAAAGGGTTAAGCAAGCTGGCTTATTAGTCAGGCTCCTTAAGTGGTGAGGTGGAACTGGTTCCCAGCTAGGTAATAGCCTAATAATAAAAGTGGGGGAGCTGCGGAAGTATAGGGTGTGGAGAGACGGGGCATTTTATAAGTTAATTACATTTAGATCAATTAAAAACACATTTATTAAAGCAAATCACTTGAAATAATTAAAAACTATAATGTAATGGGGAATGGGGATGCCAGCAGTATAATTTTAATTATAATTATTTAAATCTTATAGTAGAAAATTATTAATTTCCATCAAAGGACAGCCAAAAAATGCTGTTTTTTTTTACCGTAATCAACTTAATTAACTGCTTTTATATTAGGTTCTCGAAGGCCACACGAAAATTCTACTTGGAAAATTTCTAAACTTTTGCCAAACAACATGTGTACCAAGTTTGGTTAGATTTCATCGAGGTTATTAACGTTTAAAAGTTTGACGCGACAGAGCAACAGAACGACAGACACACTGATTGAGTTAGTGCTAGTGGTACCCGTGTGCTAAGCTCGCTTACTTTCGTGGCTCGCCCCACACAGCCGTGTGTATTAGGTGATAATCTTTGCCACGCTCTGGAGTGATCCCGGAGATTCCCACACTGACAGATCTTGCGATGCTGTAATCACCACCCCTAAGCCGATACCTGTGTAAATAGTATTTTATTCCATCAAATCTTTTATATTTAATTTAGATTTTACTGTTTGCCCCGATTGGCGGCGTATATCGATATAAATACAAAGTTACACAAAATCGCTACTAATCTCAAATTCAAATCTATATCAAATTCAAAACTGATATAAAACGTAAATACACTCTGTACAACCTAGAGCGTGACAATGCCCAACTCAACGATAAAGATGTACTGCTATATACTGTAATTATAGGCCCGCGCCTATATACGTACTGTACATTACATACATTTTATACAGTACAACGTAATTACAGTACACGAATCAGTAAATTATTATGACCTAATACAGTACCTTACTGTCGTAGGCCAACTATTGCATAAATTTTTGCATTGCGCACACGGGGGTGGGATTTTCACTGCTTTATTTCATTAGTGTTCCAATTTTTAATGCGTTAAAACAAGAATCCGTTTTAAAACATCTAAAATACCGGAGGTTAAAATTGAAAGCACTAGCTCTGGCACTGTAAGATTGTGTAGAATTCCATATTGTATAGCTTTGCAGCAATCGGGATTAACGAGATTCCACGAAAAGATCCGAAGAGTTGACAAATAAAAAACGAGCAACAATAATGAACGACGTGAAATAATGAGCAACCGTAGAATCGCAAGAATATTGAGCATGGTTGTTCATTTGCTAAGCTGTGCCCAACGAAAACAATATCAATTAACGTTTATCCTCATTGATGCCAGTTGTTTCTCATTATTGCTCGTTTTAGGCCATTATTACTCCCGCGTTGCTTATTGTTATTCCTTAATATGATGTTTTTCAGAAATTGAAAAAATTAGGAAGCACGTCACCGGGAGTTGACCAGCGCTATAAGCGCTGTTTGGCCTGACAAGTCTCATCAGTAGCGATAACCAGTTCAGCCACTTTCCCATGACACTTGACATCCTATCTAGACCACTTCTACAGTATTAAACAGTGGCGGTACTGTTGTCGCCTGAAAGCGTGGCAGTCCGATACGTGCGTATAACTCTGGTTCAACGCCCGGTGACGTGCTTCTTTGACTCATTGTTCCTCTTTGTTGCTCATTATTGTTGGCTGTTGTTATTCAACATTGCTCGTTGTTGCACATTGTTGCTAATTGCTGCTAATTGTTTGTTGCTTGTTGTTGGTTTCATTGTTGCTTGTTGCTTATCCTTATCCTTAATCTTGGTCTTTTGTTTCTTTTTTTTACTTCTTTTGATCATTGTTTGTTGCTCGTTGTAGATCATTGTTGCTCGTTTTGCTCAGATCTGTACTGAGTTGTATGGATATTTAACGGCAGTGATTATTTATGTCCATTTATTACGTTGTTACCCTTTTTGTCCGTTTAATTATGCATTATTTGTTTTCGGGTCCGCATTGTTTTTTCAATCTCGTTTTTCATCATACTGTCAAAATGATTATTTCTGGACTGCGATAATTACCGGTAACTTATGTAGTATTTTTTAACCAGCACCTGCCACCTGGCGTTGCTACAGTAGGTACCCTATTAAAACCAATCAGGAAATAAAGTAATAGTAATTTAACACTTTGACTGTCACTTTATATGTGTGGAATCTCACAAATTGTCACGCTTATATTTATAAATTATGGGGATTTCATTCACTTTGAGTGCTATAAAACCATAAAATAGGTTGTGTTTATGTGTAAAAAAAAATTTAATCGTGACAAATGGCAGTTCACCACAATGAGGCAGTGACGCAAATATATGCGCCATTCCAGTTGGTGCCTTCCAGTAGTGTAGGATCAAATCCCTGTAAAGGTTGCAGAAAATCCACACTGCAGGGTGTCTGGTGTGTCTGCAGGGTGGTGCTGGGTGGAGGCAAGGTTGGTGTGTCTGCAGGGAGGTGCTGGGCGGAGGCAAGGTTGGTGTGTCTGCTGGGTGGTGCTGGGTGGAGGCAAGGTTGGTGTGTCTGCAGGGTGGTGCTGGGTGGAGGCAAGGTGGTGTGTCTGCAGGGTGGTGCTGGGTGGAGGCAAGGTTGGTGTGTCTGCAGGGTGGTGATGGGTGGAGGCAAGGTTGGTGTGTCTGTAGGGTGGTGCTGGGTGGACGCAAGGTTGGTGTTTCTGCAGGGTGGAGGCGAGGTTGTGTGTCTGCAGGGTGGTGCTGGGTGGAGGCAAGGTTGGTGTGTCTGCAGGGTGGTGCTGGGCGGAGGCAAGGTTGGTGTGTCTGCAGGGTGGTGCTGAGTGGAGGCAAGGTGGTGTGTCTGCAGGGTGGTGCTGGGTGGAGGCAAGGTTGGTGTGTCTGCAGGGTGGTGATGGGTGGAGGCAAGGTTGGTGTGTCTGTAGGGTGGTGCTGGGTGGACGCAAGGTTGGTGTTTCCGCAGGGTGGAGACGAGGTTGTGTGTCTGCAGGGTGGTGCTGGGTGGAGGCAAGGTTGGTGTGTCTGCAAGGTGGTGCTGGGTGGAGGCCAGGTTGGTGTGTCTGCAGGGTGGTGATGGGTGGAGGCAAGGTGGTGTGTCTGCAGGGTGGTGCTGGGTGGAGGCAAGTTTGGTGTGTCTGCAAGGTGGTGCTGGGTGGAGGCCAGGTTGGTGTGTCTGCAGGGTGGTGATGGGTGGAGGCAAGGTTGGTGCGTCTGCAGAGTGGTGATGGGTGGAAGCAAGGTTGGTGTGTCTGTAGGGTGGTGCTGGGTGGACGCAAGGTTGGTGTTTCCGCAGGGTGGAGACGAGGTTGTGTGTCTGCAGGGTGGTGCTGGGTGGAGGCAAGGTTGGTGTGTCTGCAAGGTGGTGCTGGGTGGAGGCAAGGTTGGTGTGTCTGCAGGGTGGTGACGGGTGGAGGCAAGGTGGTGTGTCTGCAGGGTGGTGCTGGGTGGAGGCAAGGTTGGTGTGTCTGCAAGGTGGTGCTGGGTGGAGGCCAGGTTGGTGTGTCTGCAGGGTGGTGATGGGTGGAGGCAAGGTTGGTGTGTCTGTAGGGTGGTGCTGGGTGGACGCAAGGTTGGTGTTTCGGCAGGGTGGAGGCGAGGTTGTGTGTCTGCAGGGTGGTGCTGGGTGGAGGCAAGGTTGGTGTGTCTGCAGGGTGAAGGCGAGGTTGGTGTGTCTGCAGGGTGGTGCTAGGTGGAGGCAATGTTGGTGTGTCTGCAGGGTGGTTTGTGGGTGGAGGAAAGGTTTGTGTGTCTGCAGGGTGGTCCTGGGAGGCAAGGTTGGTGTGTCTACAGGACAGGTGGTGCTTTGTTGAAGCAAGGTTAGTGTGTCTGTGCAATGCCAGAGGTAAAATGGAAACCAGGCTTCTATGTGGGGAGTAAAAAAGTATTGGATAGTTATGGAGTGTACTCCCTTGGGAGTTAGTGTGGCGACATCCCTGATTTACATATGTAACAGCCAAGAGAGAAGAGCCTTTGGGTTGTGCCTGGTGTTTTCTGTTTCACACTCACCAAAACTTTATTATAGATTTCATCATATTCTGGCACAATTACAAAGCTATCTAGTTGCCTCCAAATCCTGAATCTCGGTATATTTTCTATATTTTTTAAGACATTGTGCAGTGGTCATATGACGCATATATGCGTCATGGATGATGTCACAAAATGAATTTGGGATCTGTTCACAAGGTGGCACATGAAATTTTAACAAATCACAGACCATTTCCTCTACATCACAGTTTGAATCAATGACGGATTTATGCGTCATGACACAATCTATTGTCTACCACTTGACGTACCGGTGCGTCAAAGACAGTCAAAGTGTTTATAATTGAGTAATATGATTGATTAATCAATCATTGATATTATGATGTAATAAATTGAGCACGGTTTGTTGTTTAGCTTCTTCAGCTGTTGGCTAACTGAATAATATAGATAGGTGAAGCAAATAAGCTAAAATCGAATTCTGCTCTACCTATGCACCAGCTACAGCAACTGCCGATAGTCTGATAGTCCTGCAGTCAGCTAGTAGCAACAGCAAGTAGAGTAAGAGTAGGCCTACCAATGTACCGGTCCGATACTACCAGCTAGCCACAGATACTGAGCTGTTGTATCAAAATTCACAATTGCAACATAACATTCTACCGGCAGACCAGTAACTGTACTCTGTAATCAAGCTGTTGAATGTTCATAAACTGAAAGTTCAGACTGGCAGACGTGAAGGGATGAGTGCTAAAGATATCGATTATTGCAAATCAAACATAAAGAAGACTAGTGCCGCACCAAATTGTTTAGGTAAGTTTAGATATGGCTTAGGCAGTTCGGACAGTCGACAGTACCCACCAGCCTACTGCAGTACCGGTAGGTCCCATTTCCCATTCAATAAGATTTACAGATCTCGAGAAAAAGGAACATGAAAAAATTTAACTCCGCAATATCTGAATATCGCGAAAAGAGTACGGTAAACTGAGCTTGTAGTCAAAGACCGTTTATATATAAGGTTCTTTATTTAAGGTTTCTTTTATTTAAGCTGTAATGCTTATCGTTTTGAAGGATTAGGATTCAGGTGAAACGTGGGGAATATTCAGTTTGGTGTACCTGCACGACCATTGGTTTTTATACTGTATGAAACTCGCTGGTTAGTAGTGGCGGCCTCAACCCTAATTAAAACTGTCATGTAACCCTAACCTTAAGTCATAATCTAAGAAATTTAGCGGAATTTCTTGGATTATGACTTAGGGTTAGGGTTACATGACAGTTTTAATTATGGTTGAGGCCTGACCAACTAACCCTAACCAAAATAATAAACCAAACCATATTTACAAGAATACGGTTATGATAGGCCTATGACCGTAGTATGATATGACAGTGTACCGGTAACTGTCTGACTAACTATAAGTAATAATAATTGAAGGTACCCAAAACTGCATTGAGCCGAAACGTTTGAGATTTATGTAGAATGTTCGGAATCTACATATAATTATTGTCTAGTGGAAGTGGGGATATTATGGTACAGTAGACTAGTATGGAATTCTGGGAAAAAAAAATTTCAAAAGAAATAAATTTGAAAAAAACGAGCCAAATTTTGAAAAATTGGCGTCTTATGTACGGAATTTTAGGTATAGTCCCTACTTTTTTTTTTATAAACGATGGCTCTCAGTAGAAAATGTTACATTTTTTCTAGGTACCCTTCAAACCCAAAGGCGCCATATGGCCTGATACCTTTACACTTATTCTAAATTTATCGAAATAATTGTTGATTTTCTCTTCCAATTATTTTAAAGGCGTTTTAAAAAGTCTGTTATCAGTGAAATCGCACCCTTTGTATCTTAAGCTTAACCATTTATACTAGGATGGCTAAAACGTCTGTCCTTATCTGATTTGACGGTATCTGGTGACACTTGTTCCACCTTGGTTCAGAGCCCACCTTGGTGTAGTGGTTATATTGAATTCACATCTCTCGGAGGTTGTGGGTTCAACCCCGGCATCGGGGCCAAGGTAGTTTTCGTTTTGGCACGAATGTTCTGAAGGGTTTAGCGAGGCATCTCTGCCTTTCATCCTTAAGTGGCAGAATGGTAGTTGAATGAGTACTGGGGTTTCTGCCCATGTCAGCATGTGAAGTTTCCCCGGTACCCTTTAACCCGGAACCCGGGGGGGGGGGGGGGGGGTCAATTGGTTGTGTTGTGACAACTCATATCTTACATTTTAGAGGTTTATGGGCAGATGGGGGCTCTGAATTCAATGGAATAAATATTTATCTAACAACTAGCAGACTAGACATCTCAAACTTGCATTTTCGGAAGTATGGGTGCAAAATTTGGTGCTAGCACAAAATTTTGAAACCCATCAACAATAGCAATTGATTGTGTCACCTTGTTTTTTGCGTTACACGGATTTGTGAGGGTTCTGAATTCAATGGAATATGTAAAAATTGCATGAGATGAGAATTCTGAAACTTGTATTTTTCAGCGGTGGGTGAAAATTTTCAACAACATCGTTTATTGTTTTGGTTAGAAATTGCCGCCGCTGTAACGTGATATTTTCCTTCAATTGGAAGGTAACAACATCGTTTATTGATTCCCACATTCCCACCCACCTTCCCATCTTTCTTCATCGTCTGGGTATAAACTCCGTGGTATCAGCTGCAATCAGGGTAATATGGGGCCCCAGTAAAAAATCCGCATTCGTAACGCATGGGACGGCGCATATTTCACGCATTCACAAATGTTACATAGATGAACCATGCGATACGAATGCGAAAACCGAACCAAATACGCATCCTTTATTCGCATATCGAATCTATTACGAACCTTATTCGAATCCCGCACTTCTACGAATGCGTCCGTAATCTTATACGAATGTTTCCCGCACATTATACGAATGCTGCATGTGGCACGAATGCGATACGCAAGGGGATTTTTTACTGGGGCATGTTAAGCGATTCGCCATATTCGGCAGTACAGTACTGCACAGAGATACTAACTGTACCCCTTCCTGCCTTCCCTTCAACGTAACAAATAAACAATAAATATTTTTAATGTAATATACTAACTATATAATAAGTATCATTATTTAATAATATTAATAATATTAATTATAATTTATATAATTAACAACTATTACAGTATTAATATTGATAACTATTAACAAGAAAGATTAGTAAAATATTGCAGCAAAGGCAGAAAGGCTGTATTGTTTTTAATAAATGTTTATTTTTTCAAACTAAACTACGAAAGTTGTTTACATCTGAAACTATTCATCTCTGCTGGGGCAATCACACAACTTTCATACCCGCCATCCTTCATCCTATATCGCATTTTTAATATATAATAACATGCCTTGGTGCATTGGCTGTATACCGGTATGCCTGTATACTGCTATGTCATGTGATGATACTGATACATAACAGGGCAACTTGAACGTGATACAATATTGGCTATTTACCTAACAGACAGTTAGGTAAATATTATATATCTTTCTCCTGATTGGTTATAGGATCAGATGCCGTCAGATCAGATCAGATAAGGACAGACGTTTTATTCTACCTCCATTTATACATTCGCCACGATTTCTTTATCTCATATATCATTAAGCAAGGATTCGAAATATGTAACAATGTCTGGATTTCGTTGATTAGGCCAAGAGCTGTGATATGGGAGATTGCAAAAATTCGCAATCTGTGTTCAATGGTCTACTTTAAGACCTCTCAAAAACACAGCCAGAGGTCTAGAAATAGGTGCCAGGAAGGAAGATATGAAAAAGAAAGGATTATAAACGATAATACGATACGAAGTGCCGGAAGGGTTTCATTTTATAAATTTCCCCCTCTAGTGGTAGACTTGAGCACTGCAGATGGATTGGGGTTCCCCAAAGACGCAGCCTATGGATGGTCTGTTACGTACATGTGCCAAGTTTCTGCTTGAACTGATGAGACAACAAAATGAGAGACGCTTGTTACTTTGAGACATTTTACCCTCAAGCGACTTTAGAATTGTAGATGGACCACCTTCCCCACAGAGACGCAACCTTTCGTCTAGTTTATGTCAAGTTTCAGCTTAAATCGATTACAAGGAATGTAATGGGATACGGTTTTTACTTTCAGACATTTTGCACTCTAGCGGCGGACTGGAGTAATGCAGACGTGTTAGTCTCAATTTAAAGACACAGTTAGTTGTCTAGTATATATCTGCCAAGTTTCAGCGTAATATTTAGACATGTGTAGCTATCTAGCGGGAGATTTTCCCCCTAGAGGGCGAGAGGGCGAATTGTCGATATGAAGTAAGAGTGAAATCCTTTACCCATTACGTTATTTATTATCCGTTCAAGCTGAAACTTGTCAGATATGTGCTAGAATACATCCTGTGTCTTTATGGAATTCTGTAAGCGGACTGCAGTTCTCCAGTCTGCCGCTAGAGGGCGAAATGACTGAAAGTGAAAAACCTTCCACCATATTCCTTAATTTTACAAACCGTTTAAGATTAAATTTGGCATATATGTACTAGAAAACTGGCTACTTTTTTGTGGGACAGTTCTCCCATCTCCACTTCCACAGTTTGCCGCTAGAGGTCGAAATATCTGAATTGAAAACATTATCTAATTCCGTTATTTACATGCTAGAACGTTGAGACTTGAGACCGTCCACAGGTTGGTTGGGACCATAATCCTTCAGCAGTTCTCCAGTCTACCGCTAGTGGCCTGAAATGAAAACCTTCAGCCATTTCGTATTATTGTTTATAATCTTTTCTTCCTGATTGATACTTGGCACATAATATTCTAGACCTAGACAGAGTTTTTGTGAGGTCTTTAAATCGACTGTTACCCACTCTGCCTCTACTTTACACAGGTGGTAAAGTGATTAGGGGGCATCTGTTTAGATTGTGTTTATATTTCTTTCGAAACACTTTATTTACACACTTTATGTCACGTGCTGCGCCCTGCGCGAAGACCCCACTTCGTGTATGCTTAAGGGTGATAATTGATATGATTTAAGGTTTAGGCCAAGGGCCAGTACGTCAGTACCGGTAGTGCGAAATGATTGATATAACTAAAAGTGAGCAGTTTTAATTTATAATTAATTATGGGGCGAGCAACGTACTGTAGTAGACAAAGCCTTTGCGAACTGACACTGTCAGGGGGTGGATTAATAATAGCAAATTATGTCGTCGTTGTTGTCGTTACCATTTTGACAAACTAATAACTTTGTCGGATTTAAAGCTGTCGAGTCAATAAGACCAAAAGTTTTAATTTTTAATAAACTTTCAGACACCATCACTTCAAAAGACTCCCGGAAGAGGGCCATATTTCTAAAGATTAAAAAACTTCTTCCATTTGTTTGTTTTTAATTCAAACTAAAACTTTCTAGACAGGTACTAAACACCAGCAGCTGTAACTTTTTGTAGGCGCTGATCCGCATGCAGTTTTTAAAATATGCCGCTAGAGGGCGAAATGTCTGAAAGTGAAAAGTCTAAGAATGTTTACACAAACTGTGCTGTGCTGTGTTGTGTATTTAATTATATTTTGTTGCTTTTTTACTGTGCCGACACCATGGCGTGATTCTTTAATATATATAATTATGTCTTATAAGTATAACTTCTCCTCTATTTACTAGTTTGTTTTTTGTTTTGGTTATCTTCAGCCCTTCAATACACTGGGTTTTTATAAAAGCGTGGTATTATTCACATGGAGGTGAAATATAACATCAAAAACTTAGTATACACTGAAAATCGACGCAAATAACAGATGACTGTTATCTTTTCTATTGACATTAGTTTATTGTTTTGGTTAGAATAATGCGCTACTGTAACCTGCTCCTTTCCCTTAATTTACAATTTAACATTGATGCGGGTACTGTAGGCCAGTGCAGTATGTACATATAATAAATATCTCGCCGCTTTATGCTGGTTTGCATATTTTAAGAAAATTAGTATTTTAAAAGAACAACAGTCGGACAGTCACAAATTTACGGCACAATATAATCGACAACATTATATCTCCGTCAAACTTTACAAAACCGTAACATTTGTGTAAATAAGATTAATTTCAATAATAATTAATGACCTAATGGGGGGAGGGGGGGGGGGGGGGGGGGGGGGCTGTTCTAGTCCCTTAATTTAACATTGGGACAAGGAATTAGTTCGCCGCGATGGGAATTGCGTCCAACCCCACCCCCCCCCCCCCCCCCCCCCCCCAAATGTCCATACTGTTCACGGTTTCGCTAAAATTGTTTAAAATTGATAAAATTGTTTGGTTCCAGTTCAGTAGACATTCAATTCAACGTTCATTGTACGTATAATTTGTGTGTATTCATTATACCATCATTACACCATTCTCTCTCTACACTCAGACATAAATTTGTAGTGAGTTTCCACATTATGAGTGATTCAAGAATCAACGCTATGAGTGAGTATGTATGTCCCTATGTGGGCGTGGGGTGTTTCACTCCCAGCACATGGACGGGATTAATAGGGAAACTGGCAAGCTTAGGCACTTTGGCCACTCCTAGTGTATCACAAAAATGTACAGCAGCAGGAAATAGGCCGTCTACAGAGAATGGAGTTACTGATCTAATATGATTGGCTAATGACTCAACTTGCTTTTGTGTTACGTAATGGACCAATTGCTTGTCTCCATTCTGCTCCACTGTTTGGCGGGTAGTGATGATTTATATATTGGCTTTTTATAGTTCCCATAAGGCCATAACTCTTATTATTTAGACTAAAGGTTATTTTATATGTATATCTGCTTTTAATTTAATTTGAAACTTGATGTTTCGATTTATAAGTGACATTTTGAGTGACATCAAAGTGACATTTGATATTTTATATAATCTATTAAATTTACTAAATCTTGTATTTATCGCTGCTTTAGATAGACACAGGTATGTATGATGTTGATGTATAGAGGCCTAGGGCCTACTACATATCTCCTTATATAAGTGTTATTGTAGCACTTACGTAATGCTCGTGCAGTGACCTTGGAGTTGAGTTTACTTAACGATCTGCAACACACACCCCCCCCCCCCCCCCCCCCCCCCATCGTCAATTTTTCTCTTGTGAAGCATTATTAACATTTTATTACTATTTTATTTAAACTTTTCTATTAAGATAGTTAAGATAGCCCTTAATTAATTACAAGACCCTGGGCTATAAATTAATAGGCAGGTTTGTCACTAAGTGTTCATTATTTCTACATGATTACAGGTACATGACGGGGACATGTGCCATTAATTTGAACAGTGTGTTTTGCATATAATGTCTATTAGTTTGCATTTTGAAAGGGCCCTGTGAAGTATAGCAGAACCGGGTTACAGGTAGTGTTGAGAACTGAATCAATTTTGACTAATTTCAGTTACAGTTACAGTTTCAGTATTCAAAGTTTTGCATTTCAGTTACAGTTACAGTTTCAGTATTCAAAGTTTTGCATTTCAGTTACAGTTACAGTTTCAGTATTACAAAGTGTAACATTTCAGTTACAGTTACAGTTTCAGTATTACAAAATTGAGCATTTCAGTTTCTGTTACAGTTTCAGTCATAGATTCAATATATATGATCTCACGTAGTAAGCAGTCATCTGAAACTAAAAATGAGGCACTTTAATATATTACTGTAATATACGCTAATAATAATGTTCATTACGAAACGTCCTCTTTCTAGAGCTAATAGGTAGTTGTTGTAGGAAAGTTGGACCCACGCTATGATAATATTTTGTAACTAATAATATACTGATAGTATGTAATGAAAGTGGCACGTCACAAGATCACATTAAAGGCACCCACATTTTACTGTACATCTTGTTTCAGTGCTTGTACACTTATTGTTATCATTTATTGTTTTGGTTATAAAGCCATGCTTCTGAATCCTGCTCATTTTCCTTAATTCGTAATTTGTTTTAGTAATCATATATTTATTGTTTTGGTTAGACCCACCTCGATAAGCTGCTCCTTTCACTTTTAAGTTTAATTTTGTAATTTATAATGGTAAACTTGATCAAAATTTAATTTCCAGTGTGCCTCTAGTGTGATTGTGATATTAATACTACCGGTAATAACATTTTTCAATTTCTATTTATTACTACAACATGCTCAAATGTAGCCATTATTGTTAGATTTTACAAGTAAACAAACTGAAGAAAATACTAAAGAATGTAAGACCGGTAAACCAGTGTCAGCAGTACGGTAAAGATATGCACGTATTGTAATTTATAAAGTAATGTACATAGAACATGAAAACATAAATATAAAACAACTGAAAAAGTTACCCGAAACCGCGTTCTAATGTGGTTGTAAAATTTTATCGCGCCGTTGGGACGCCTTTGCCAAAAAAATTGCCAGACATTTGATTTTTTCAATAGAGTTTGAGCCTACTAAGTCTTTATATTTATTTAATGTGGGGTTTCCGTGGTAACGAGCAGACAAATGAATTACTCTGAGATCCTGATAGACTGGGCATTTTAGCAAAAAGTGATTTCATCCTCAATAACCGCAAACATACAGACAGGGCAATAACGTTCATTACGGGGTGTGCTATTCCATCTACCTTGCTCGATCATTAGGGAGTGAGATGATGTACGGAATCTCGCAAGCGAGCGACAGAGTCTGGGGTACCTGTGTAGAACATTCAGGTAGGATTCCTCCTGGAACAAATACTTAACGTAGAGCAGCGATTTGGGAGAAGAACTCACTAGTGACCACCACTGTTGGATATAATTATCTTGGAGTCGTGTCCTGAGCTCTGCTAAGAATAGGGTTTGGTGTTCTACGTACTGGTTGTCCCAAATTTCCCGGAAGCCTAAGGATCCTAGAAGGTCCCGAACATTGGAGGCCCAGTTAACTGAACTGAAAACCAAGCAGTCATGAAGTTGGAGAAGATAGGCCTTCTTAACGAGACGGTAGTTAGGGAGATTCAAAATACGAATCCAATACTTAATAATACTAAGTTTTCTGGAAATTGAGAGCGGAAAACAACCAGTTTCACCATACACCATAAAATCGGGTGTCGAAGTCTTGACGCCGAGTATAAATTTAAGAAATTTTAGAACGATCCGATTAATAGCATCCGAATTATGAAAACCCCAAACTTCGCAGGAGTACATTAATATAGGACGGATAAGAGAATTAAACAGATGCAGCTTAAGTTTAAATGATAAATTGGGAACCAACATTAATAATTAATAATATAAAATATACAGTATATCCGTTAATATCCCTCTACCATTAGGCCTAACTTTTCTTTGTTTATCTAAAACATTTACATTTAATATGAAGCAAAAGTGGTGATAAGGCTGATAATAGTCTAATAGTTGAGTCCGATGAGCATAGACTATATGCTAGATCTTCGTTCACTACTTGACTCTCCAAATAAATCACATTTGAGCTAAGTGGGCAATGGGTCTTTGATTTTATATTGTGTAATATTATGGTTTTGTTCAGAAGTGGAAAAAACGAGATTGTTTTTTTTATAACAATGTTTTAAAAATGATACCTATGGTAACCACTGTTATTCATTTATTAAACTATACTCTATACTTTATTACAATACTGTTTTAAATGCTTATTCATGTTAATTGTGTGATTGAGAACTGAATCGGATTTTGTTAATTTCAGTTTCAGTTTCAGTTATAGTATTCAAAATACGTAATTTCAGTTTCAGTTACAGTTACAGTATTCAAAGTTCGCAATTACAGTTACAGTTATAGTTACAGTATCAAAAAAATCATCAAAACCATTCAGTTACAGTTGCAGTTACAGTATAATTACAGTTACAGTTCTCAACACTAGTTACAGGCGGGCTGAATCTAACCAAATCAATAAACAAATACCAGGTTTTCACTTTTCGATCAACTTTTTATTTGAATTTTAATGAAGAACTTTTTAAAATATATATTGTTATTAAGTGTCTTATAGCGGTTATTATAATATATTAACATATGCATTATAACGTATACCATACCGGTACTGATTTGTTTATTTTTTAGGTTTAATTCAGCCCTTCTCTAACCTGTTTTTTTATTAAAATCCATGTAGTGAAAAATATCAGCGGAATGTTTGGTATACTTCACGGGTCTGTAGACTATTATACCTTCCTATCACACTATGTGTGTGGGAGTGTCCACTCTGTAACATTGGGTGATGGTTTGCTATGGCGTTACACCTACTAGAGGAGCCTCTTTGTAAATTTTTCGTTTGATCCCCAACCGATTAGATCCTTTTGCACAATATGACATTTGTCTTTACAAATTGCGTTTATTTGGCCATATTGGACAGATAACTATCATCGTGCGACCTGCGACCTCATGTACACGCATTGTGGAATCTCCCCCTATCTGAACAATTTGTTCACAATGTTCAGTCGGAATCTCACTCCACTCGTAGCCACATCCGACCTTTACTAAACTAACTAGTCACGCGCATGCATTCAAAAATCTCGCTATGCAGCTATCTCGTTCGCTATCATTATGAGTTTGAGGTGAGGTACTTGTCAGCTAAATGGAAACTGATTGTCTGTTCTCTCCCGCCTATATAAGTCCATATCCAGTGAGCGTAGAAATTCCATCGGGAATCACCCCGCTTGTGGATTTCTTGGGAAAATGGGAATGCGACTCGTCTTACGTATTCCGGAGATAGCTAAGCCACACACTACAGACAGGTTATTACAACCACAGCGACTACGCCACCTGCTCTGATGTAGCGCGTAATACAACGGTTATTCGGTGTAGCCAACTACTAATTGCTCCCCATGTTTATATTATATTTTATATTTTTATCGGTTTTATTATTATTACTTCTCAGATTCTAAACCACAAAGTCCGGAATTATCTACTGGTTCTAATCTATTGAGTGCGGCTTCACGATTCTTCCGAAATCGTTCCGTCGAACAAAATATATGTAAATCGTCATCTACGAAGAGACGGAAGAGAGTGAGTCTATCAGTTCCGGAGGACGATGACTCATCGGATTCGGAAAGGCGAAAGAGTGCGCCGTCTACGCCTAAAGTAAGTAATCCCTTCTGTTTGGGTTGTTTGTTGTTGTTTATATGACCGACCCTCTACGCCTAAAGTAAGTAATCCCTTCTGTTTGGGTTGTTTGTTGTTGTTTATATGACCGACCCTCTACGCCTAAAGTAAGTAATCCCTTCTGTTTGGGTTGTTTGTTGTTGTTCTACGCCTAAAGTAAGTAATCCCTTCTGTTTGGGTTGTTTGTTGTTGTTTATATGACCGTCTACGCCTAAAGTAAGTAATCCCTTCTGTTTGGGTTGTTTGTTGTTGTTTATATGACCGTCTACGCCTAAAGTAAGTAATCCCTTCTGTTTGGGTTGTTTGTTGTTGTTTATATGACCGACCCTCTACGCCTAAAGTAAGTAATCCCTTCTGTTTGGGTTGTTTGTTGTTGTTTATATGACCGTCTACGCCTAAAGTAAGTAATCCCTTCTGTTTGGGTTGTTTGTTGTTGTTTATATGACCGACCCTCTACGCCTAAAGTAAGTAATCCCTTCTGTTTGGGTTGTTTGTTGTTGTTTATATGACCGTCTACGCCTAAAGTAAGTAATCCCTTCTGTTTGGGTTGTTTGTTGTTGTTTATATGACCGTCTATGCCTAAAGTAAGTAATCCCTTCTGTTTGGGTTGTTTGTTGTTGTTTATATGACCGACCCTCTACGCCTAAAGTAAGTAATCCCTTCTGTTTGGGTTGTTTGTTGTTGTTTATATGACCGTCTACGCCTAAAGTAAGTAATCCCTTCTGTTTGGGTTGTTTGTTGTTGTTTATATGACCGTCTACGCCTAAAGTAAGTAATCCCTTCTGTTTGGGTTGTTTGTTGTTGTTTATATGACCGTCTACGCCTAAAGTAAGTAATCCCTTCTGTTTGGGTTGTTTGTTGTTGTTTATATGACCGACCCTCTACGCCTAAAGTAAGTAATCCCTTCTTTTTGGGTTGTTTGTTGTTGTTTATATGACCCTCTACGTCTAAAGTAAGGTAAGTAATCCCTTCTGTTTGGGTTGTTTGTTGTTGTTTATATGACCGACCCTCTACGCCTAAAGTAAGTAATCCCTTCTGTTTGGGTTGTTTGTTGTTGTTTATATGACCGTCTACGCCTAAAGTAAGTAATCCCTTCTGTTTGGGTTGTTTGTTGTTGTTTATATGACCGTCTACGCCTAAAGTAAGTAATCCCTTCTGTTTGGGTTGTTTGTTGTTGTTTATATGACCGTCTACGCCTAAAGTAAGTAATCCCTTCTGTTTGGGTTGTTTGTTGTTGTTTATATGACCGTCTACGTCTAAAGTAAGTAATCCCTTCTGTTTGGGTTGTTTGTTGTTGTTTATATGACCGTCTACGCCTAAAGTAAGTAATCCCTTCTGTTTGGGTTGTTTGTTGTTGTTTATATGACCGACCGTCTACGTCTAAAGTAAGTAATCCCTTCTGTTTGGGTTGTTTGTTGTTGTTTATATGACCGTGTACGTCTAAAGTAAGTAATCCCTTCTGTTTGGGTTGTTTGTTGTTGTTCTACGCCTAAAGTAAGTAATCCCTTCTGTTTGGGTTGTTTGTTGTTGTTTATAGGACCGTCTACGCCTAAAGTAAGTAATCCCTTCTGTTTGGGTTGTTTGTTGTTGTTTATATGACAGTCTACGGACGCCTAAAGTAAGTAATCCCTTCTGTTTGGGTTGTTTGTTGTTGTTTATATGACCGTCTACGTCTAAAGTAAGTAATCCCTTCTGTTTGGGTTGTTTGTTGTTGTTTATATGACCGACCCTCTACGCCTAAAGTAAGTAATCCCTTCTTTTTGGGTTGTTTGTTGTTGTTTATATGACCCTCTACGTCTAAAGTAAGGTAAGTAATCCCTTCTGTTTGGGTTGTTTGTTGTTGTTTATATGACCGACCCTCTACGCCTAAAGTAAGTAATCCCTTCTTTTTGGGTTGTTTGTTGTTGTTTATATGACCGTCTACGCCTAAAGTAAGTAATCCCTTCTGTTTGGGTTGTTTGTTGTTGTTTATATGACCGACCCTCTACGCCTAAAGTAAGTAATCCCTTCTGTTTGGGTTGTTTGTTGTTGTTTATATGACCGTCTACGCCTAAAGTAAGTAATCCCTTCTGTTTGGGTTGTTTGTTGTTGTTCTACGCCTAAAGTAAGTAATCCCTTCTGTTTGGGTTGTTTGTTGTTGTTCTACGCCTAAAGTAAGTAATCCCTTCTGTTTGGGTTGTTTGTTGTTGTTCTACGCCTAAAGTAAGTAATCCCTTCTGTTTGGGTTGTTTGTTGTTGTTTATATGACAGTCTACGGACGCCTAAAGTAAGTAATCCCTTCTGTTTGGGTTGTTTGTTGTTGTTTATATGACCGTCTACGTCTAAAGTAAGTAATCCCTTCTTTTTGGGTTGTTTGTTGTTGTTTATATGACCCTCTACGTCTAAAGTAAGGTAAGTAATCCCTTCTGTTTGGGTTGTTTGTTGTTGTTTATATGACCGACCCTCTACGCCTAAAGTAAGTAATCCCTTCTTTTTGGGTTGTTTGTTGTTGTTTATATGACCGTCTACGCCTAAAGTAAGTAATCCCTTCTGTTTGGGTTGTTTGTTGTTGTTTATATGACCGACCCTCTACGCCTAAAGTAAGTAATCCCTTCTGTTTGGGTTGTTTGTTGTTGTTTATATGACCGTCTACGCCTAAAGTAAGTAATCCCTTCTGTTTGGGTTGTTTGTTGTTGTTCTACGCCTAAAGTAAGTAATCCCTTCTGTTTGGGTTGTTTGTTGTTGTTCTACGCCTAAAGTAAGTAATCCCTTCTGTTTGGGTTGTTTGTTGTTGTTCTACGCCTAAAGTAAGTAATCCCTTCTGTTTGGGTTGTTTGTTGTTGTTTATATGACCGTCTACGCCTAAAGTAAGTAATCCCTTCTGTTTGGGTTGTTTGTTGTTGTTTATATGACCGACCCTCTACGCCTAAAGTAAGTAATCCCTTCTGTTTGGGTTGTTTGTTGTTGTTTATATGACCGTCTACGCCTAAAGTAAGTAATCCCTTCTGTTTGGGTTGTTTGTTGTTGTTCTACGCCTAAAGTAAGTAATCCCTTCTGTTTGGATTGTTTGTTGTTGTTTATATGACCGTCTACGCCTAAAGTAAGTAATCCCTTCTGTTTGGGTTGTTTGTTGTTGTTTATATGACCGTCTACGCCTAAAGTAAGTAATCCCTTCTGTTTGGGTTGTTTGTTGTTGTTTATATGACCGACCCTCTACGCCTAAAGTAAGTAATCCCTTCTGTTTGGGTTGTTTGTTGTTGTTTATATGACCGACCGTCTACGCCTAAAGTAAGTAATCCCTTCTGTTTGGGTTGTTTGTTGTTGTTTATATGACCGACCGTCTACGCCTAAAGTAAGTAATCCCTTCTGTTTGGGTTGTTTGTTGTTGTTTATATGACCGTCTACGTCTAAAGTAAGTAATCCCTTCTTTTTGGGTTGTTTGTTGTTGTTTATATGACCGTCTACGCCTAAAGTAAGTAATCCCTTCTGTTTGGGTTGTTTGTTGTTGTTTATATGACCGACCCTCTACGCCTAAAGTAAGTAATCCCTTCTGTTTGGGTTGTTTGTTGTTGTTTATATGACCGTCTTCGCCTAAAGTAAGTAATCCCTTCTGTTTGGGTTGTTTGTTGTTGTTTATATGACCGTCTACGCCTAAAGTAAGTAATCCCTTCTTTTTGGGTTGTTTATTGTTGTTTATATGACCGACCCTCTACGCCTAAAGTAAGTAATCCCTTCTGTTTGGGTTGTTTGTTGTTGTTTATATGACCGTCTACGCCTAAAGTAAGTAATCCCTTCTGTTTGGGTTGTTTGTTGTTGTTTATATGACCGACCCTCTACGCCTAAAGTAAGTAATCCCTTCTGTTTGGATTGTTTGTTGTTGTTTATATGACCGTCTACGCCTAAAGTAAGTAATCCCTTCTGTTTGGGTTGTTTGTTGTTGTTTATATGACCGACCCTCTACGCCTAAAGTAAGTAATCCCTTCTGTTTGGGTTGTTTGTTGTTGTTTATATGACCGTCTTCGCCTAAAGTAAGTAATCCCTTCTGTTTGGGTTGTTTGTTGTTGTTTATATGACCGTCTACGCCTAAAGTAAGTAATCCCTTCTTTTTGGGTTGTTTATTGTTGTTTATATGACCGACCCTCTACGCCTAAAGTAAGTAATCCCTTCTGTTTGGGTTGTTTGTTGTTGTTTATATGACCGTCTACGTCTAAAGTAAGTAATCCCTTCTGTTTGGGTTGTTTGTTGTTGTTCTACGCCTAAAGTAAGTAATCCCTTCTGTTTGGGTTGTTTGTTGTTGTTTATATGACCGTCTACGCCTAAAGTAAGTAATCCCTTCTGTTTGGGTTGTTTGTTGTTGTTTATATGACCGTCTACGCCTAAAGTAAGTAATCCCTTCTTTTTGGGTTGTTTATTGTTGTTTATATGACCGACCCTCTACGCCTAAAGTAAGTAATCCCTTCTGTTTGGGTTGTTTGTTGTTGTTTATATGACCGTCTACGTCTAAAGTAAGTAATCCCTTCTGTTTGGGTTGTTTGTTGTTGTTCTACGCCTAAAGTAAGTAATCCCTTCTGTTTGGGTTGTTTGTTGTTGTTTATATGACCGTCTACGCCTAAAGTAAGTAATCCCTTCTGTTTGGGTTGTTTGTTGTTGTTTATATGACCGTCTACGCCTAAAGTAAGTAATCCCTTCTGTTTGGGTTGTTTGTTGTTGTTTATATGACCGACCCTCTACGCCTAAAGTAAGTAATCCCTTCTGTTTGGGTTGTTTGTTGTTGTTTATATGACCGTCTACGTCTAAAGTAAGTAATCCCTTCTGTTTGGGTTGTTTGTTGTTGTTTATATGACCGTCTACGCCTAAAGTAAGTAATTCCTTCTGTTTGGGTTGTTTGTTGTTGTTTATATGACCGACCGTCTACGCCTAAAGTAAGTAATCCCTTCTGTTTGGGTTGTTTGTTGTTGTTTATATGACCGTCTACGTCTAAAGTAAGTAATCCCTTCTGTTTGGGTTGTTTGTTGTTGTTCTACGCCTAAAGTAAGTAATCCCTTCTGTTTGGGTGTTTGTTGTTGTTTATATGACCGTCTACGCCTAAAGTAAGTAATCCCTTCTGTTTGGGTTGTTTGTTGTTGTTTATATGACCGTCTACGCCTAAAGTAAGTAATCCCTTCTGTTTGGGTTGTTTGTTGTTGTTTATATGACCGTCTACGCCTAAAGTAAGTAATCCCTTCTGTTTGGGTTGTTTGTTGTTGTTTATATGACCGACCCTCTACGCCTAAAGTAAGTAATCCCTTCTGTTTGGGTTGTTTGTTGTTGTTTATATGACCGACCCTCTACGCCTAAAGTAAGTAATCCCTTCTGTTTGGGTTGTTTGTTGTTGTTTATATGACCGTCTACGTCTAAAGTAAGTAATCCCTTCTGTTTGGGTTGTTTGTTGTTGTTTATATGACCGTCTACGCCTAAAGTAAGTAATCCCTTCTGTTTGGGTTGTTTGTTGTTGTTCTACGCCTAAAGTAAGTAATCCCTTCTGTTTGGGTTGTTTGTTGTTGTTTATATGACCGTCTACGCCTAAAGTAAGTAATCCCTTCTGTTTGGGTTGTTTGTTGTTGTTTATATGACCGTCTATGCCTAAAGTAAGTAATCCCTTCTGTTTGGGTTGTTTGTTGTTGTTTATATGACCGACCCTCTACGCCTAAAGTAAGTAATCCCTTCTGTTTGGGTTGTTTGTTGTTGTTTATATGACCGACCCTCTACGCCTAAAGTAAGTAATCCCTTCTGTTTGGGTTGTTTGTTGTTGTTTATATGACCGTCTACGCCTAAAGTAAGTAATCCCTTCTGTTTGGGTTGTTTGTTGTTGTTCTACGCCTAAAGTAAGTAATCCCTTCTGTTTGGGTTGTTTGTTGTTGTTTATATGAGAGTCTACGCCTAAAGTAAGTAATCCCTTCTGTTTGGGTTGTTTGTTGTTGTTTATATGACCGCCTACGCCTAAAGTAAGTAATCCCTTCTGTTTGGGTTGTTTGTTGTTGTTTATATGACCGACCCTCTACGCCTAAAGTAAGTAATCCCTTCTGTTTGGGTTGTTTGTTGTTGTTTATATGACCGTCTACGCCTAAAGTAAGTAATCCCTTCTGTTTGGGTTGTTTGTTGTTGTTTATATGACCGACCCTCTACGCCTAAAGTAAGTAATCCCTTCTGTTTGGGTTGTTTGTTGTTGTTTATATGACCGTCTACGCCTAAAGTAAGTAATCCCTTCTGTTTGGGTTGTTTGTTGTTGTTTATATGACCGTCTACGCCTAAAGTAAGTAATCCCTTCTGTTTGGGTTGTTTGTTGTTGTTTATATGACCGTCTACGCCTAAAGTAAGTAATCCCTTCTGTTTGGGTTGTTTGTTGTTGTTTATATGACCGACCGTCTACGCCTAAAGTAAGTAATCCCTTCTGTTTGGGTTGTTTGTTGTTGTTTATATGACCGTCTACGCCTAAAGTAAGTAATCCCTTCTGTTTGGGTTGTTTGTTGTTGTTTATATGACCGTCTCGGACGCCTAAAGTAAGTAATCCCTTCTGTTTGGGTTGTTTGTTGTTGTTTATATGACCGTCTACGCCTAAAGTAAGTAATCCCTTCTGTTTGGGTTGTTTGTTGTTGTTTATATGACCGTCTCGACGCCTAAAGTAAGTAATCCCTTCTGTTTGGGTTGTTTGTTGTTGTTGCCGTCACGCCTAAAGTAAGTAATCCCTTCTGTTTGGGTTGTTTGTTGTTGTTTATATGACCGTCTACGCCTAAAGTAAGTAATCCCTTCTGTTTGGGTTGTTTGTTGTTGTTTATATGACCGTCTACGCCTAAAGTAAGTAATCCCTTCTGTTTGGGTTGTTTGTTGTTGTTTATATGACCGTCTACGCCTAAAGTAAGTAATCCCTTCTGTTTGGGTTGTTTGTTGTTGTTTATATGACCGCTCTACGCCTAAAGTAAGTAATCCCTTCTGTTTGGGTTGTTTGTTGTTGTTTATATGACCGTCTACGCCTAAAGTAAGTAATCCCTTCTGTTTGGGTTGTTTGTTGTTGTTTATATGACCGTCTACGCCTAAAGTAAGTAATCCCTTCTGTTTGGGTTGTTTGTTGTTGTTTATATGACCGTCTACGCCTAAAGTAAGTAATCCCTTCTTTTTGGGTTGTTTGTTGTTGTTTATATGACCGCTCTACGCCTAAAGTAAGTAATCCCTTCTGTTTGGGTTGTTTGTTGTTGTTTATATGACCGACCCTCTACGCCTAAAGTAAGTAATCCCTTCTGTTTGGGTTGTTTGTTGTTGTTTATATGACCGTCTACGGACGCCTAAAGTAAGTAATCCCTTCTGTTTGGGTTGTTTGTTGTTGTTTATATGACCGTCTACGCCTAAAGTAAGTAATCCCTTCTGTTTGGGTTGTTTGTTGTTGTTTATATGACCGACCCTCTACGCCTAAAGTAAGTAATCCCTTCTGTTTGGGTTGTTTGTTGTTGTTTATATGACGTCTACGCCTAAAGTAAGTAATCCCTTCTGTTTGGGTTGTTTGTTGTTGTTTATATGACCGACTCTACGCCTAAAGTAAGTAATCCCTTCTGTTTGGGTTGTTTGTTGTTGTTTATATGACCGCTACGCCTAAAGTAAGTAATCCCTTCTGTTTGGGTTGTTTGTTGTTGTTTATATGACCGACCGTCTACGCCTAAAGTAAGTAATCCCTTCTGTTTGGGTTGTTTGTTGTTGTTTATATGACCGTCTACGTCTAAAGTAAGTAATCCCTTCTGTTTGGGTTGTTTGTTGTTGTTTATATGACCGACCTCTACGCCTAAAGTAAGTAATCCCTTCTGTTTGGGTTGTTTGTTGTTGTTTATATGACCGTCTACGCCTAAAGTAAGTAATCCCTTCTGTTTGGGTTGTTTGTTGTTGTTTATATGACCGTCTACGTCTAAAGTAAGTAATCCCTTCTGTTTGGGTTGTTTGTTGTTGTTTATATGACCGTCTACGCCTAAAGTAAGTAATCCCTTCTGTTTGGGTTGTTTGTTGTTGTTTATATGACCGACCCTCTACGCCTAAAGTAAGTAATCCCTTCTGTTTGGGTTGTTTGTTGTTGTTTATATGACCGTCTACGTCTAAAGTAAGTAATCCCTTCTGTTTGGGTTGTTTGTTGTTGTTTATATGACCGTCTACGCCTAAAGTAAGTAATCCCTTCTGTTTGGGTTGTTTGTTGTTGTTTATATGACCGTCTACGTCTAAAGTAAGTAATCCCTTCTGTTTGGGTTGTTTGTTGTTGTTTATATGACCGTCTACGCCTAAAGTAAGTAATCCCTTCTGTTTGGGTTGTTTGTTGTTGTTTATATGACCGTCTACGCCTAAAGTAAGTAATCCCTTCTGTTTGGGTTGTTTGTTGTTGTTTATATGACCGTCTACGCCTAAAGTAAGTAATCCCTTCTGTTTGGGTTGTTTGTTGTTGTTTATATGACCGTCTACGCCTAAAGTAAGTAATCCCTTCTGTTTGGGTTGTTTGTTGTTGTTTATATGACCGTCTACGTCTAAAGTAAGTAATCCCTTCTGTTTGGGTTGTTTGTTGTTGTTCTACGCCTAAAGTAAGTAATCCCTTCTGTTTGGGTTGTTTGTTGTTGTTTATATGACCGTCTACGCCTAAAGTAAGTAATCCCTTCTGTTTGGGTTGTTTGTTGTTGTTTATATGACCGTCTACGCCTAAAGTAAGTAATCCCTTCTGTTTGGGTTGTTTGTTGTTGTTTATATGACCCTCTACGCCTAAAGTATCTTAGAAATCAGATGTAACTTAGTAACCAGATGTAACTTAGTAACCAGATGTAACTTGGTAACCAGATGTAACTTGGTAACCGGATGTAACCAGATGTAACTTAGTATCGGTAAGTAACCAATATGTAACTTAATGTAAGACAGTAAACCATATGAGATAATGTTCTTCACTCACAGATTTCCATTTACACATTCCTACTACGTCCCGACTAATCTCATTGTTGATCCGGCGGTTTCCATATCTCGGTTGCCTTAGATTCCAGTTAATTAGTTTTACCAACGTCAGCTGGTAGTCGCCAACTGGTAATCACCTCGCATTCCTTTGGTTAGCTGGTTCATTTCGAATGGGGAGTTGGTTTTATGGGTAGATAATTCCTAGTTTTTCCCATCCCATGGGTAATAGATGAGATTTTATTTCACAGCGTCCGCGGCGTTTATGGTAGTTTGTCGTACCGGTACCGGTATAGCTACAGCACGTCTTACCCTCGAGGGTAGGTGGTTTTATTAGAGCAATTCCTGTATAATTCGTATTGACAACGCCTCCTAAGCTACATTAGTCATATTATAATTGATTGATATTTAGTACTGGACAGCTAGTTAGCTAGCTGAAGCTGACCCACATATGAATATATATGTATATATTGAATATAGTACAGGATCCTTCTTGTCACGATTTATTATTGTTTTCGTAAGGGTATTGGAACTATTTTTAATTTTACTGTGGGGTACTACTACTACTAGGATCGGCATGCTGCATTGCAGCTGCATTTTTAAGAATGCTGTGCCGGCTTGTCAACAAAATTGCACCGCCACAACTCCCTATCACCCATGACATTTGCTAGATCATCCGCATTTT
>JAUCBJ010006735.1:0-13286 GCA_032718475.1 Nemertoderma westbladi | reverse complement strand
TATGTAAGTAGGAGAGAGTAATTAGGTAAGGTGACATTTATTGTAGAAATGCACCAATGGAAAAAAGTACTAGACCAAAAACATAATATTATACATACACCTCAATAATTACCACCTGACTAATATCTAATATAGGTTACACCTTCACCTGTTTTATACAAATTACTAGCTACTTCTTTCTTAGCCGTGAGTGCCCTGGTATTTCCCTCTATGTACTAATAGTCCCTTTCTACCGGAACAAATAACCAAATGTATTGATTATCCTTACTGTATTACATCCAACGCCTTGATTACATCAATACAGGAGGTATTTCATCATTGTTCGGTCTGCCAATACATATTTAATAACCCGGGGGGGGGGGGTCAATATGACCCCCCCCCCGTGGTTTTTTTATTATAATTCTGAAACAAACACAGTTGGGAATCTGAAATTTTATGACTTTTCCTAAAAATCTATTGTCTTCCTAGTAGTGAAAACCGTTTTCAAAAATATTGGGTACTTTTCGAGTTATAGCACCATTTTTTAACCCTACTTTTAGCACTTTTTTTGAGACGTTTTTTGAAAATTACATTTCATTAAATATGAATGGTAACATCTCTATTTTTGATTTACTCCGGTTTTTTGGTGTTAGAAATTTGATGGAATTCATATAAATTGATTTAGAAATTTCAAACTTGTTTTTTTCGGTGGGTGCCAAATTTTGGTGCCAGCACCAAATTTTGAAATAAGTCAATTTTGTAAATTGATCGTTTGAAACTTGTTTTTTACGCAATTGGGGTTTTTTGGGTTTCTGGATTCGATGAAATATATACGAGTTGCACCAAGCGTATCAAACTTGTATTTTTCGGTGCTGTGTGCAAATTTTGGTGCTAGCACGAAATTTTGAAAATCCATCATATAGATAAAATTGCTTGTGACAATTTATTTCTTGTGTTTTAGAGGTTTATGGCTGTTCTGAATTCAATGGAAAATATAATTATCGAACTAGACATCTCAAACTTGTATTTTTCGGATGTGGGTGCAAAATGTGGTGCTAGCACCAAATTTTGAAAACCATCAAATATATCAATTGATTGTGTCACCTTGTTTCTTGCGTTATACGGGTTTGTGATGGTTCTGAATTCAATGGAATCGGTAAAAATTTCATAAGAGTTCTCAAACTTGTATTTTTCGCCGGTGGGTGAAAATTGTTGTGCCAGCACCAAATTTTGGAAAATATGCAAATTGATAAGTAGATAGTACTGTATCACCTTGTTTCTTACGTTATACGGGTTTATGAGGGTCCTGAATCCGATGGAATCAATAAAAACAGCACTGGACATCGCAAACTTGTACTTTTTGGTGATGGGTACGAAATTTGGTGCTAGCACCAAAATTTGCCAAATTACGCCGAAAAATACAAGTAGCAATGATCTGGCATATTAGAAATGTATTCCATTAGAATCAGCGCCCTCGAAAACCTGAAAATGTGAATTTATAGCATCGTATAAGTGAATTAAAAATTTTGTGTTCTAACTGAAAAGTGCTGGTTACTTGCTTTTTCATTTTTTTCCTACGCAGAGAGGACTAAACAGCCATTTAGAGGAATCATATCATTTTTTAATATTTTCCAATGTATTTTGCACCCCAGAAAACCTGTATTGAAAAATAATTAGCCGAAAATGTAACTTTCAAATTTGGTGAAAATTGTGCACTACTTGTAATTTTGGTGCTGCAATATAACCACCCCAGTACATTTTTTCGAAAAAAATTTTTTCGGTCGGATCCAGACAAGTGATACCTACGTACAAACAAAAAATCAGACGTTTTCGTAAATATTTGTAGATTTTAGAGGGGTGGGGGTGTCAATATGACCCCCCCCCCCCCCCCGGTATTTGTACAACATTTTATAGCCCGGTACTAATAGGGTTAAAGGTCGTACGCGACATCCTGACTAACAGGGGCTAGTTATAGATATAAAAAATAAATAAACAGGTAAATCATTTCATAAAGTAGAGCAGAATTTGCGACAACTGCGTGAGACATACCTGTATGTTGAGCATATTTAATATATTTGATTTTTGTTTGTTGTTTTTTGTTTATGTCGTTTTTTTGTTTGTATTTTTGTGGTTTGTCGATGGCACGAGGGCCGAGTACTATTTTGGGCGTAATGTCCTGATTCTGTGTTTTTTTTATTGTGTAAGACTCTATTGTTTACCTGTTTATTTATATTTTAAATACATATTTAACACTCGATTTTGGGCCCCAATATGCGTTCACAACTTTTCAATGGCTTTGTACTCATGTCACACCATTACTCACTTTGTAGCCAATATCTCATCCTCGGTTGTTACTCTCTTAATCATGTCACTTATTATGTCACGTATTCTGGCTTATTACACCGCTTATTAGATTGGGATTACTTCACTAACACTCCCCCCCTGTCATTACAATATTGGTTCACATTACAAGACTATCGAGTAAGGGAAACGTCCAGCATTGCAATATAATATTGATAGATTTTTCACAATAAAACTCATATCCCTCCACTTGTAATATCTTGTAATATCACTGGTAATAAATATCACTTATGTAACTTTCCATTACGTATATCGAAAATTATTTTTATTATTATTTAGGGCGTGGTATCTCTGTTTAATTATTTTTATTATTATTTAGGGCGTGGTATCTCTGTTTAATTATTTTTATTATTATTTAGGGCGTGGTATCTCTGTTTAATTATTTTTATTATTATTTAGGGCGTGGTATCTCTGTTTAATTATTTTTATTATTATTTAGGGCGTGGTATCTCTGTTTAATTATTTTTATTATTATTTAGGGCGTGGTATCTCTGTTTAATTATTTTTATTATTATTTAGGGCGTGGTATCTCTGTTTAATTATTTTTATTATTATTTAGGGCGTGGTATCTCTGTTTAATTATTTTTATTATTATTTAGGGCGTGGTATCTCTGTTTAATTATTTTTATTATTATTTAGGGCGTGGTATCTCTGTTTAATTATTTTTATTATTATTTAGGGCGTGGTATCTCTGTTTAATTATTTTTATTATTATTTAGGGCGTGGTATCTCTGTTTAATTATTTTTATTATTATTTAGGGCGTGGTATCTCTGTTTAATTATTTTTATTATTATTTAGGGCGTGGTATCTCTGTTTAATTATTTTTATTATTATTTAGGGCGTGGTATCTCTGTTTAAGATTCCAGAGTTAGGGCTCATTTCAGACTCTCATCAACACGAAACATTTATTTGCATTGACACACCATTGCTACTAAAATCGATGTGCCATTTACACTCTGAAGATATAAATAGGGCGTGTTTCCTTGGGGCTAACCGGTTGTATTCGGCAAACGTAAGCAGTTAAATTAATATTACCACTCAAGTAGAAAGTCTGTCATTAAATGTTACTACGGCGAGAGTGAGTGCGATTGCAGCAATGAGATCAGTATACGATAGTTCGACAACATTTTGTGTCTACTGTTGACGGTGACACAGAACCATTTGAAGTGTTATGGGGCGTCCTCCAGGGAGACACACTTGCACCATTCTTGTTCATAATTGTGGTTGACTATGTTCTACGCATGTCCTTAGATCATCATAATGATGATGAGGTGATGATAACTCCACCTACTGGCTCCAGAAGTCGAGGAAATCCTGCCAAGTACCTAACTGATCTAGACTTTGCTGATGACTTAGGAGTACTCTCAGAATCACTAGAGGGAGCCCAACGGCTCCTCAGCTCATTAGAACATGCTGCTTCTAGTGTTGGTCTTTTTATTAACTCCAGAAAGACCAAAATTTTGACAGTTATCTTTGAAAGTTCTCAGCAAGTCTCTGATCGGATGAGCATAAGCTCAAAGGACCACATGCTTGAGCATGTGGACGACTTCCGTTACCTGGGATCATGGATCCTGAAGTCAGGTGAGGACCTTCGAATACGTAAGGGAAAGGATAGGCAGCCTTGAATGGGCTTTCCAGGATTTGGAAGTCACATAATTCATTGGAAACTTAAGGTCCGATTATTTAGAGCAGCAGTAGTTCCAGTACTCTTCTATGGGAGTCAATACTGGACTCTAACTGCTGAGGACACCAAATCTCTGGATGGCACATTCCAAGAATGCTAGGCCGGGTTCACTGTATCAAGTACAATACACACATCTCCAACCAGACACTATATAACATTGGACGTGTCTAATTGGTTCCCCCAAGCTTGACACTAGAACAAAATCGCCTCCGCTTTGCAGGACATTGCTTTCGCCGTGAGGACCAGCCAGTGCATAATGATCTAGCGTAATGATCTAGCAAATGTCATAGGTGATAGGGAGTTGTGGCGGCGCAATTTTGTTGACAAGCCGGCACAGCATTCTTAAAAATCCAGCTGCAATGCAGCATGCCTATCCTAGTAGTAGCGTTCAAATAAACCCTCGCTCCACCAAATGGGTCCATTTCATAAAATATTATGTGGCTCGTGCTAAAATTCCGTGGATCCATTTCATAAAATCAACAATATTTTTAGGAATCAATGAAACCTAAACTGTCGATGTTTCTATCCGAATATATTAACGAAGTAACTAAAGAAGGTGTCGTTCGAGAATCAATGTTGAAGATTTTATGGAACAACGGAAGTTTAAATGACAAACAGGTTGAATTAATGGAGGAATTGATGCTAAATCTCGGTATATTAGTTGAAACAAAGGAAAGGTGCGTAGAAACCAGCCCTTCGTTTACCCCTTTTCTTAGTTACTTCGTATAAAGTTTGTTTTATTCCAAGCGGTTCAATTCATTTATTATTACACAAAGATTTATATTTTTCTCAGTTCTCTGAATATAAACGAAATGGGACAGTTTGATACCATGACAACTAATCCCAGCAACCTCAGCTGGACCAAGAAGTTCTACATTCCACTACGAGGATTAATGGATAACAACGGACCTGTAATTGGATTCCATTTATAAGTTATTCCTAATTACAGTATATTAACTATATATATACACCATGTCCTGGAATACAGTGTCGTTATTCTGGTACATGGACCCCCCCCCCCCCCACACCTCCCCCAAAAAAAATTTTTTTTCTAAAAATCTTAATGAGATTTTTTGGGGGGGGGGGGGGTCCATGTACCAGAATAACGACACTATATTCCAGGACATGGTGTATAGGGTACATACAAGGAAATCAGTAAAAATGTCTTTACTAGTTGCTCATCTCCCCGTTGTTGTGTCGGATTGTTTTGTTACTTAGGTTGTTCCCATGCACTCCGTAGTCTGGCACCGCATATAACCGATGGATCACTGTGAATACGTTCTCACAGATTGACAGTGCTGCTCTTGAATAAATACTACAGATCGTATTTGAATGTGTCTATATTATCAACCGGGACAAAATTGCAATCACTATTGCTTGTTCCAGATGAATATTGTTGTAATATAGCAACTTCTATATTTTTGATAATATATCATTATTAGGCCTACCATGATAGTACAATAGGACTACAATAGGATAGTGTACTTTCTAGAAACTCAACTGGACGCCACAGCCTCTTGCAGATGATCTCCAGCTGTCTTGGCAAATAAATTTTCCTCTGAACCTTCCAGTATTCGGCCTTCCAGAACATATCGTATTCTCGTGTTTTTGTTGCCTCGAAAATTCCAATTACTATCACTTTTGGAATGTTGGACTGTTTGCCAAGTTTGGTGAGGTTAGATATTTTATTTCATTAATTATCTCGGTATTCTCCTGTACCACAATTTAAATAAAAATTAATGTTAATAACTAAACTAAACAAGAAATACATTGATGTACGTTCCTGGAACATTCATTCATTTAAATCCGTTATAAAGCCCCGGTATCATAATACCGCACCAATTCATCATAAAGAGACCTGCTGATGGAAAATAGTTATAATCAGTTCCAATAACATTGCGGAAAATAATTATTATCACTTAAACTGCAAGTGTCGTACAATATCAATGAATTTTGGTCAAGGTGAACGGCGGAGTATCAAGCGCGAAAAGTAGTCGTAATTATAGATTCACACATCATTCACACATCACACAGGACAGACATGCCCATTCATTTACTGACATAAGTTTCCACTGTAAACCCAACCAAATTAATATATAATCATAGAAAAGGCTAATAATTACAATGTAAAATTCCATTAAAATTCCATTAAATTCCATTAAAACTTCATAAATAGTTAATAATAATTATAATATCTTTATTTGTTCTGGATTAGATATCGATTTACATAAACGTCAATAATGAGTGCAATAAGTTAGAAGTTTCTGGGCGTCTCCATATAATAGACGACAACAACAGTTGTCATGGATGGCACCATATGTTGATAATTCTTAGCAGGTTTCTTGTAAACATCTTCCGATGTTTGAGCGATTACAAAGGCATCTATGTAAAGGTCTGTAAAAAATACTGCATCTCAAACTTTGTAGCAATTTAGGCTTAAACTTCTACTGGGTTTAAAGTAGTTAATACATTATTATTCCAATGGGAATCAAAGTTGTTCTAATACGGTATAATCAGTTTGATCTGCGAATTTAGAAACAATACGAGCAAAATTGTTGCAACAGAAAGCGACAAATGTTGACTACAGTACTGCAGTGCTTGTGGTCTTTTATTACTTTCTAGGTTGACTTGTACCCCAGTCCATGTTTCTACCAACGGGAAGACGAGCAAACACCTTCACTGGCGTTCCCACTATCAGACTGTATAGACGCCATCCAATCAGGTAGCAACCTGGTTACTACCTGTCTGCTTGATGACTCATGGATACTCGATGTTCGCTCAATATTCCCCGATATGTCGACCGACAAATCCCTGACTGACTGGTTGCAGACACTTGCAGGTTGGTTATCTATCACGTATAATTAATTGTATAAATAGATTATACATTGTTTTCAGGAAGTCAATTTTCTATATAGTAACTTATCATTCAGGTAGAGTGTATGTGTGTAGTAATTGAAATAAGTGTATGTAGTGATTGGTATATTCCTTATTATTCTAGAACAGTCGGATGAAATATGTGCATCTGGAGTAATGAAATGTCGTTTAAGTTTTAGCTTATGTAGGATAATATGTAGAATCACTAGAGGGAGCCTAACTTCTCATCAGCTCATTAGAACAGGTTTCTTCTAGTGTTGGTCTTTTTGTTAACTCCAATAAGACCACAATTTCGACAGTTAACTTTGAAAGTTCTCAGGAAATGTCTGATCGTATGAGCATAAGTTCAAAGAGTGGACGACTTTCTGTTACCTGGGATTATGGATCCGGAAGTCAGGTGAGGACCTTCGAATACGTAAGGGAAAGCGATGGGCAGCCTTGAATAGGCTTTCCAGGATTTGGAAGTCACCGAGAATTAATCGGAAACTTAAGGTCCGATTATTTAGAGCAGCAGCAGTTCCAGTACTCCTCTATGGGAGTCCATGATGGGCTCTAACTGCTGAGGACACCAAATCTCTGGATGGCACATTCACAAGAATGCTACGCCGGGTTCATTGTGTCAAGTACAATGCACATATCTCCAACCAGACACTATATAACATTGGAGGTGTCTCATTGGTTCCCCCAAGCTTGACACTAGAACAAAGCCGGCTCCGCTTTGAACGACATTGCTTTCACCGTGAGGACCAGCCAGTGCATAATCTTGTACTTTGGCAGCCTCATGGAGTGAATAAGCATGGTGGACAGCCCATGACTTTCTTGAGACGCATCTTAAAGTACACTGGCCTTGGACATGCGGATGATCTTACGGAATTCCCGCAGGATCTACGGAGTTGTGGCGGTGCAACTTTGTTGATAAGCCGGCATAGCATTCTTAATGCACACAACATTGGGTTTGACAATTGTGGATTGCATGGTGGCGGCAAAAATATTTTGTTAAGCGAGCATAGCATCTCAATGTGCGGCTTCAATGTAGCAGGCCGATTATAGTAGTAGGATACTACGGGCTACTCAGTAGGATAATTAATACTCGCAAAGCGAATAAATTTTAAATAAAGATTAATAATTGTTACAAATATAAAATTAGCTAACCTTTATAGTTTCAGATGTTCCTGGATTGTGGAACAACCCCACAGTAAATGAACCACAAGAAATTATAAATACAAACCTATCAGATAATGAAAATCAAAAAAGAAAACCAACCAAGCAAATGATTGGATTGAGTTGGGATCTGCGAGATTACGAGAGAGAGGTGAGTTAGTCCATCCATGTTCGGTATATCAGACAGTGGAGTCGGGCAGTCTGGATCAATCCGTGGGTGGCCATATAGGTCAATAAGTACAGACAGTAAACGTAAACAAACAGTTATAGTGTATCAATTATGATGATTTGCAATAAACTCTGGCAACATTTAAATATTTCCAAACGAAATGTGTTATGTTGTTTTTCAGAAGCAAAAAGAAGAAGAATTCTTATGTCAAGTTGATAAACTGGCAGGTTCTATTGCTGCCATGACAATGACTCAAGCGACAGTGGAAATAGTTATACCACGGCTTGAAAGAATTCGTTCTCGGAAGATTCGGTTGTCATCATTGGCTGCTTTAACAGCAACCGCAGACGTCAGTGCGGCTGTATACCAATGTGACCCCACGGCTGCAACGAACGCCATTTACAGAGCTGCTTCTAGTATAGATACTTTGGCTAAAAACAATGACAGATTTACATTTAAATTTATTACAAAACACAAGAATTTACCTACCGAATCCAAGTTTTGTGTAATACTATGAACGTGCGATCAGCTAAATCGAGAGTCAATGAGTGGGATTTGTAAAGAAAGACACCGCCAGGTGGCGCATAAAACTACAACAATATTAATCCTGATAAAGAATAATTATATTGGCCATGTTGTTAATCATGATATACAATTATTGAATGTTTTCATTTTTAACTCTAATTTTATCTTTATTCTGATATCATCTAAATTAGTTACATTTACTTGACATGTGGAGCATCAAAGTTTATTAAGAAAACCATATTTCTTTACGGTTACAAAGATTTTTAATTCACTCTCATTTCCTATTGAAAACTTGTTCCGCCAGTTGTAAAATGAATATGTAAAATAGAAGTTGGAGTAGAAACTAACTTACATTTGATTCATCTATGTAACGAATACTCGGCTGTTCCGTTTCTGAGGCTCGAACTCACGAACTCTAGTAAGACCGACGATCTATCCACCTTACGGTACAGTACAGTAGTTATGTTTTTGTACATTAGTCAGTACTGTACGTATAGTAGTAGTTAATTGAGTTAATAAAAAGACCAACACTAGAAGCAGCATGTTCTAATGAGCTGAGGAGCCGTTGGGCTCCCTCTAGTGATTCTGAGAGTACTCCTAAGTCATCAGCAAAGTCTAGATCAGTTAGGTACCCTCGACTTCTGGAACCAGTAGGTGGAGTTATCATCACCACATCATCATTATGATGATCTAAGAACATGCGTAGAACATAGTGTTCATTGAATATTTCTGTAATTTGAATTGGGTCCGATATAATTTCAGCGGTTGTACTCGTTTTTATTATTAGCTTTTTAGGTGAAGATTTTGAGATTGATTTGTGTGGTACAGAATTAATGATGGATCAAATTTTGCGTGGATTTGTGACATTGTTGGTATTCTGGCCAGGTCATAGTCAGGTCAGGTATTCTAGGTCATTGATTCTAGGTGATCTGTGAATGTCAGAAATTTTAGAAAAATATTAATTGCGTCGAAATTGAGAGGTGAACTAAAGCAATTTAGAGGGAACGAAAAGTTTTTTTGAGTCTGGGGGGTATATGAGTCTGCAAAATCGCTTCTAAAAGTCTGAGAGGTATATGAGTCTGCAAAATCGTTTCTAAAAGTCTGAGGGGTATATGAGTCAGCAAAATCGTTTCTAAAAGTCTGAGGGGTATATGAGTCTGCAAAATCGCTTCTAAAAGTCTGAGAGGTATATGAGTCTGCAAAATCGCTTCTAAAAGTCTGAGGGGTATATGAGTCTGCAAAATCGTTTCTAAAAGTCTGAGAGTTATATGAGTCTGCAAAATCGTTTCTAAAAGTCTGAGGGGTATATGAGTCTGCAAAATCGTTTGTAGAAGTCTGGGGGGTATATGAGTCTGCAAAATCGTTTCTAAAAGTCTGGGAGTTATATGAGTCTGCAAAATCGTTTCTAAAAGTCTGAGGGGTATATGAGTCTGCAAAATCGTTTCTAGAAGTCTGGGGGTATATGAGTCTGCAAAATCGTTTCTAGAAGTCTGGGGGGTATATGAGTCAGCAAAATCGTTTCTAAAAGTCTGAGAGGTATATGAGTCTGCAATATCGCTTCTAAAAGTCTGAGGGGTATATGAGTCTGCAAAATCGTTTCTAAAAGTCTGGGAGTTATATGAGTCTGCGAAATCGTTTCTAAAAGTCTGAGGGGTATATGAGTCTGCAAAATCGTTTCTAGAAGTCTGGGGGGTATATGAGTCTGCAAAATCGTTTCTAAAAGTCTGAGAGGTACTGTATATGAGTCTGCAAAATCGCTTCTAAAAGTCTGAGGGGTATATGAGTCTGCAAAATCGTTTCTAAAAGTCTGGGAGTTACATGAGTCTGCAAAATCGTTTCTAAAAGTCTGAGGGGTATATGAGTTTGCAAAATCGTTTCTAGAAGTCTGGGGGGTATATGAGTCTGCAAAATCGTTTCTAGAAGTCTGGGGGGTATATGAGTCTGCAAAATCGTTTCTAGAAGTCAGGGGGGTATATGAGTCTGCAAAATCGTTTCTAGAAGTCTGGGGGGTATATGAGTCAGCAAAATCGTTTTTAAAAGACTGAGGGGTATATGAGTCTGCAAAATCGTTTCTAAAAGTCTGGGGGGTATATGAGTCTGCAAAATCGTTTCTAGAAGTCTGGGGGGTATATGAGTCTGCAAAATCGTTTATAAAAGTCTGAGGGGTATATGAGTCTGCAAAATCGTTTCTAGAAGTCTGGGGGGTATATGAGTCTGCAAAATCGTTTCTAAAAGTCTGGGGGGTATATGAGTCTGCAAAATCGTTTCTAAAAGACTGAGGGGTATATGAGTCTGCAAAATCGTTTCTAAAAGTCTGAGGGGTATATGAGTCTGCAAAATCGTTTCTAAAAGTCTGGGGGGTATATGAGTCTGCAAAATCGTTTCTAAAAGTCTGAGGGGTATATGAGTCTGCAAAATCGTTTCTAAAAGTCTGAGGGGTATATGAGTCTGCAAAATCGTTTCTAAAAGTCTGAGGGGTATATGAGTCTGCAAAATCGTTTCTAAAAGTCTGGGGGGTATATGAGTCTGCAAAATCGTTTCTAAAAGTCTGAGGGGTATATGAGTCTGCAAAATCGTTTCTAAAAGTCTGAGGGGTATATGAGTCTGCAAAATCGTTTCTAAAAGTCTGAGGGGTATATGAGTCTGCAAAATCGTTTCTAAAAGTCTGGGGGGTATATGAGTCTGCAAAATCGTTTCTAAAGGTCTGGGGGGTATATGAGTCTGCAAAATCGTTTCTAAAAGTCTGAGGGGTATATGAGTCTGCAAAATCGTTTCTAAAAGTCTGAGGGGTATATGAGTCTGCAAAATCGTTTCTAAAAGTCTGAGGGGTATATGAGTCTGCAAAATCGTTTCTAAAGGTCTGGGGGGTATATGAGTCTGCAAAATCGTTTCTAAAAGTCTGAGGGGTATATGAGTCTGCAAAATCGTTTCTAAAAGTCTGGGGGGTATATGAGTCTGCAAAATCGTTTCTAAAGGTCTGGGGGGTATATGAGTCTGCAAAATCGTTTCTAAAAGTCTGAGGGGTATATGAGTCTGCAAAATCGTTTCTAAAAGTCTGAGGGGTATATGAGTCTGCAAAATCGTTTCTAAAAGTCTGAGGGGTATATGAGTCTGCAAAATCGTTTCTAAAAGTCTGAGGGGTATATGAGTCTGCAAAATCGTTTCTAAAAGTCTGAGGGGTATATGAGTCTGCAAAATCGTTTCTAAAAGTCTGTAAAAGCTTTTGTGGGATAACTGATACGTTTGCCTTGGCTGGCCAGTTCCCCCCCCGGCGCTGGAATACTCTAAAAAAGGTTTTCTAACTGTATATATATTCCCCTCGCCCGCAAGGTACCTTTACAGGTGTTTTAACGGACATAAAAATCATTCTGCTATATACGTGTTTTAGCGGACATGGTAAGACAAAAACTTGTAATGCACAAACCACCTTTCACAGCTTAGCCGTGATGATTCATATTACGACATCTAGCAGCTGGTTGCTGACATGGAAACAGCCATTGGCAGCGTGGTTCTTTGTTTGGCTTGGGCCAATCAGGGCGGTTTTTCCTGTCGACGTGTAGCTTTCCTGGAAATCATGGAGAGTGTTACCTTCTGACGGGAGAGAGAGAGAGAGTTGTCACTTTTGTTGTTATTGCTGTCTAAGCCAGAAACACCGGCATTTTGTAACCAATACTGCTGTACCGTAAACTGCTTGAATTATCGAAAGTATAAACTGTTACCTCATCAATCCTGACTTAAATCACTCACTAATTCATTAATCATATTGTTTGTACTGTTATTTTACCGTCAGTTATTAATTGTAAATATTTGTTGATGGAAATATCGCTATTTGGATAATACGGATAAATCACCCAATTCCCAATTTTCTTGATAACACTACAGGTTAGAGAGACCGGCTATAAATAACAATTGCGATTTATATTAATGTGGTGTGTATTGAATCCAATGTTATTTAGCAGACCCTACGCGAGTCAATTACTGCTCTCTTTATGTGTGATCAAATATACTGACTGTCGGCAGAAGAGTGTGTATGATTGTGATTGGTAACAAAGTATTTCCTAAAGAATACGTTTTATACTTTAATCAGCAGCAGTATCGTTGCGTTTAGTATAAGTCTTAGTTCTGTTTAAATAGGTAAAGCGCCACGTCCTAAAGGAACTGTTAATATTTCCCGAAAGCCAATAATATCTGTCAGAGATTAATTATTAACGATCTATCGAATAATACATTAGGTGTACACTACAACCTTACACTGTAATAATACAATTCAAGCATCCGAATTCAGTCTCCCGGGTGTAGATCCATCGGGTGAATGATCGCGCATGGGCTGACTTCGGCTAATGTTTTGCGTATTAGCATAAATTATTGTCGTATGCTAAAGTGGTTTTAATTAACGAAAAGACATATAAATTTTGGCAGGTTAAACTGCTAAAGGTCTTCGAAAGCGCGAACAGTAACAGTTTATGGTCTTATTGCAGTGAGTAATAAGGTTGCAAGTGTAGGCATTAAATACAGTTTAATACTGTTCTGAC